>JAFBJS010025364.1:0-12320 GCA_016785265.1 Paraplagusia blochii
CCTTCACCTTCTCATTGTAACTCCTGTGCAGACTGTGGGCTGTTGAGACTGTAGCTTTAGACCAAAAGGTCAGACTCTTAAAATCAGTGTGATTTTACTATCTTGGATTTTAATTGAATTAAAAATAAACCCAACATAAAGCTTTTTAATATAGAATTGCACATTTAACACAGTGAGTGGACTTGGTGTCACTGTACCTTGACTTTCTACAATATTTTATGATTAAAATGACCAGTACATATTTACTTTCTCTGTGGGATGTGGATAGATGTGGATATTTGTACAAAAACTTTATTTACTCAACAAAATATGGTATTATTTTTAATCACAATGTCACAGAATGTCCTTGTGTCTCTAACCCTTGGTATATGGATTAGAGACACTAAGAATAGGTAGAAGACAGGAGACAGAGCTTGAGGTGGAGGAGTTTAAGATGCTGAGGTTCTCTTTAGGAGAGACAAGGATGGACAGGATCAGGAATGAGGTGATTAGAGGGACAACACAGACAGGAAGATTTGGAGGAAAATATAGAGAAGACAGATCGAGATGGTTTGGACATGTTCAGAGGCGGGACAGTGGAGATATTGGTAGAAGAATGATCCTAGAGATGGGGCTACCAGGTAGGAGACAAAGACATGATTGATGGATGCCGCGGGAGGACACAGAGGTAGTAGGAGTTACAGTTGAGGATACAGAAGACAAGGGTGAGATGGAAATTGTTGACTCGTCGTGGCAACCTCTGAGAAAAGGGACAAGCCGAAAGTAGCAGAAGAAGTCAAAGAATGTGTGGGTTTGATTCACAAACAAATACAGTGCTTTACTTTAAGTTTGTCTTTGCTTTACTGGCCAGATTACAATGTATTGTATCAAAACACACGGCCAGTTGTAGACTATATTGTAAGTATCCAGTATTCTGTCAGAAAAACTCATTTGTCTGCTGAAATACTACAGTAAAAGTCTGTTGAACAGTTTGTTGTCACAGCTTTTGTACCAATGTTTACTACACATACAGACCCTTATGTGTTTGAAGCCCTTTGTTTTTTATGTATTCACTAGTGTTGTGTCAATGAGCTGTGACTCCATGACTCTGGACACCATCATATGGACAGAGTAGATAATGGGTCCAGTCAGAGACATCTTCTGTGAACACATTTCTTTTTTGTCCAATACTTCAATAAAATGAAACAAAAATCACTAGTCTTACATTTGATAGGTTTTGTGTTGTTTGTGTAAACTTGCTCTAATTTTTTTAATGATCGATTCTACTTTTTTGCATTTCAATAAGACACTGTATTCCCAGATTACAGTGAGAGCCTCTGGCTTTAGAGGTCAGCAGCAGCAGCAGCAGCAGCAGCAGCAGCAGCAGCAGCTCCTATTGATTTCACCCACACACTCATGGCATTGTGTCCCGATAACAAACTTTCCCTAAATCCCTGCATTGATTTTCTTTTTTCTTTCTTTCCGTCTCCCCTGATTTATATGAGAATGAAAGTGACTGTATGAGGATTTTTACACAGTGGTTGCATAGAAAAGTTGTTTTTTTTATTTATTTATCAAAACCAAACACAATCATAACATGGTATACATAAAAAATATATTTTTCTTTTATGCATAGAAAAGTTTTGATGTGTGTCTTTATTTTTTATCTTAAATACTTTAAGTTTAAAATATTTGTTGTTTTCTATAAATCAATTTCAATTCAAATGCTATATTAAATCAAAAGTCTGATAAAAGATGACTCAGCTGAGTTGATGCCTTTTAGGAACGTTATTAAAGTACTGGTAACTTAAGTAAAGCAACGTTATTTCCTGCATTCTATTCCTCTTTACTGTTGTGTTGCGTTCAGTGCAGTCTGACTTGGCAGCATTCACTGAATTGTAAATTGAATGTTTAGAGCAGGTGCGGGCAAACTTTTTGACTTGGGGGCCACATTTGGTCCTAAATTTGGACACGTGGGCCGAGTCCAGAGCAGAAAGATGGACTGGCATGTAAAAGTCATGTATAAAATCTAAAAACCTACATTTCTCAAAGCCTTTATGACGTCAGTTACTGGGGAAATGCATTATTGCAGGGTAAAGCCAGAAATAAAATGATAATTTAAATACTTTTAATTTGAAAAAGGGTTGGCGGGCCGCATTAAAAAGATCAATGGGCCGCAACTGGGCCCCGGGGCCTTAGTTTGTACATGCATAGTTTAGAGCCTTTTTCTTCTACCCTTGGCAATGGTGAGTGACATGGAAGAAATAAACAACCTTATAAATTAACAGTGACATAACAAATCTATGTATTTTTTTTCTTATTTATAAAAAACAAAGACTGAACTTTGTTGTTTATTAGATTATGATCTGTTTGCGGATGTGACTGGTTGTGTTTGTACCAAATAATTCTTCACTAAATGTTTTGACAATATTCACATTTTTCTGCACAGTCTTCATTGAAAAGACAAAACAACAGGGAAATAAATGAGTGAATCATGAGACAATGTTCTTTCTCGTGGATAAAACAAATCATTCATGAGGTCTATTAATGATTGTTTAAATTATGGAGGCAGCAGTTTATCTTGGCCTGATAGATGGTTTAAACAAATGACTCAAAACAGCACGCTGTGTAAGGTTTGAAGAATTTCTATTTAATTCAAGCTGCATTTAATTTACCGTTATTTCTGAATCACTTCTATACTTGAGTTTAAGTTAAGGATAAAGAGTGAATCTCATACACCTTCCTTCAGGAGCCCTAAGAATTTCAGTGACACTTTTTAAAACAATGACTCTCCTGTTTCTTGTGTTCTGACGCTGCCGACCTTTCGCCTCCACCCTCCATGGTTTTCTTCTCATCTGACAGAAGTCAAGCAGTGGCCCGTTCATTTTGCCTTTCCTCACTAAATGGCTCCATGTTTCTTTTCTTCCTCCATCTCCTACTTCCTCCTGCCTTTGTACCTGCTCCTGAGTTGACCCCTCCTGCAGGGGAAGGGCCGTCTTTGTGTGCCAGTGTGGGATGGAGCTCCCCTCGAGCAACGTGGCGTGAAGCTTTGATCCAACCCCAATCTGTTCGGAATCAAAAACTGTGATCATCAAAACTGCTGACTGCTGATCCTGTTTAAGTTTTTTTGTAGATTATGGTTCCTCAGAGCTAAAAATTAGTTTGATTGTGATGAGTTTTTTAGGCGTTCATCAATTATCCTGATAACATGCTATGGGATCTTGCGAAGAAAGTACCTGGATTTAAAAATAGTCCTTTCAATAAAGCACTTTAAGATAGAATTACCTTAATTTCCTGAACAGAACTCTGAGGGACTAATGAAGTCCTTTCTAGCCCAGGCAGGGTCAGACCTCTTGACTCCACCAAGTGCTCCCAAAATTGGACATTGGGGCCTGGATAGGAGCAGATAGATCTAAGAACTAAGACAAATGAAACGTAAAAGTCAACCTTCTCTGTGCCATCTGTACTGAAAATGTACAGAATGCAGGGAAATGTAAAAGTATAATACAACAAATCCAATTATATAATTTGGACAAGTTTGGGGCACATCCGGCCCCCGACCCCTAGTTTGGCCATGGTTGATCTGAACATTTCTACCTCTCTACAAAGTTTAAGCTTGGGAACAACCTCACCGACTGAGAATTGTGACTAATTGTTGTTATGATCAATCGTGTTTGTTAAGCATACATGAGTAATTGTTTGGCTGTTGGTTTGGCCCAGAGTCAATTTTTCTGTCAAGGTTCATGAGGGGGCGCTACGGTGCAGAGTGAGTCTGTGGCCCTGCCCTCCAGTGAAAATGGATGCATGCAGTTTATCAGTTCAGCCTTCACTTCCACATAAAATCACAAATGTACAACCAAAAACTTTAAAAACGTAGTTTTTACAAAGAAGGACAATTCAATAAAACTCTGAAGGAACTCATTTCATTCTTATTCCATAAAAATATATTCCAGGTTATTACAAAAGATCACTGCAACGATGATAAAAAACACAAACTTTTGATCATAATATTTACTGTTGTTTAGTTTACAGGACAGTTGTGAGACTAGCCATGATGGACCGTTTAGAGACACTAGGAATAGGTAGAAGACAGAAAGCACAGCTGGAGGTGGAGGAGTTAAAGATGCTGAGATTCTCTTTAGGAGAGACAAGGATGGACAGGATCAGGAATGAGGTGATTAGAGGGACAACACAGACAGGAAGATTTGGAGAAAAAGCTAGAGAAGACAGATTGAGATGGTTTGGACATGTTCAGAGGAGGGACAGATGGATACATTGGTAGAAGACTGATCCTAGAGTTGGAGGAGATTGATGGATGCAGTGAGGAGGACATGGGGGTAGTTGGAGTCAAAGTAAAAGATACAGAAGACCAGTCCTTCAGTTCTTTTTTTGTGGCATATGTGCATTAAATCCATAATAAAAAGGATTTTCCACCATCCTCTGACACGGACGTGGTGGCCTTTCTGTCTCGCTCCAGGTGCTGATATGCCGCAACTACATGGGCGACATGGACATGAACGAGATCGACCACTTCATGCCCATCCTGAACAAGAGGGAGGAAGACGCCGAGGTGTCCCCGCTGGTCTCCCACGGCTCTGCACACTTTTTGTTTATCAAACACAGCAACCTCTACTGTATCCTTCCTTCTGTGCTCACGTCTGAATGAATGTTACAGGCTGTGGACGACGACATTCACATTTCCACAACGTTCAACCTTGTGTCAAAACCCTCCAAACATTAGTTGTTGCTGTAAAGATGAAAGTCCTCAGAAGACGGAAGACTTCATTTTTTTTTTTTTCTTTTTTTAAATGTAAATTCTATGCAGTATTACTCTTCCCCGTCTCTGCTGCAGGCAACTTCAGGGCTTCTCTTTTATCACATCATGCATCAGCAGCAGTTAAAAAATTCAGGACAGATTCTCTGTGATGTGAAATGCACGCCATGATATTTTTTTCTATTGTTAGAGACGGGGGTTGGTTCAACTTCCTCACACATTATTAATACAGCGCGATATTGCGGTTGTGTGTAAAAGACATTCTCCCTGGACTGACTTTTTTTTCCCTGAGTTGTTAGAATAGTGTTTTTTTTTGCAAAGTGGGATGAATTGAAGTCTGTCTTTTTTTATTTTGTTGCATTTAACCTCTAACTTTTTCAATGAGATTCACAGCGAGCAATGATGTTTAAACCTTTTGCCCATTGTTTCATCTGTGGTCCAGATGTGTTGTTCTTAACCGCTTTGTTCTCCAGTGGTGGCGATGACCAAGAAGAACGCCAACGCTGCTCTCGTCTACTCCTTTCTTTATAAAATAATCCAGGTATTTGTCCAAATACTTCCCTTCTTTTATCTTTAAGCAATATTTGCAGTTTTATTTTGTTGAATTAGTCTAACTAGGTGCAGCTGCCGCCTACTATTCTGTTGTTTTTTTTTCCATAGGTGGTGATGGCAACCACAGTTAATTAAGAATCACAGAAATAGACATAAAATTGGATTCTCAGTGTCAGCTGACCTTTGGAACAAGAGAAACCAATTCTTTTAACCATTTTCACACTAAGAAATTTAAACTTTACAAGTGTCTCCCGTTGTCTGTGCAGTTAACTGTCGGAGTCCATTAGAGGACGAAGTGAAGCTGAACAAACCAGAGGTCGTGTTTCTGTGTGCAGGTGTTTAAGGAGTACTTTAAGGAGCTGGAGGAGGAGAGCATCCGTGACAACTTCGTAACTGTGTACGAGCTGATGGACGAAGTGATGGACTTCGGCTTCCCTCAGACGACCGACAGCAAGATCCTGCAAGAGTAAGACTAATGTAGATAAGTGATAGATAGATAGATAAGAGTAAAGATTCAATTTCCTTTTTGGTCATTGTGACGTTGTGATTCACACCACAGGGCACAATGAAATTTGTCATCTGAATTTAACCCATCACCAAAGTGAACAGTGGGCAGCTTCTGAGCGCCCGGGTGCTGTGTGTGGGGACGATGCCATGCTCAAAGTACAAAAGTACAAAAAAAAAAGACAATACAATAGAATGGAAACAATAGAACAACATGGGTGGAGATAATAATAATATGTGGATATCGTGTCTGAAACTAACATTTTACCACAGAGTTGGTTTTAGACACTGCTGGCCAAGTCTGTAACTATTATTTTAGTCTGTACATTCTACAGAGTAAAATGTACTTCAGATGTGACAGTAGTTGGTGGTCAGTCCTCCCCATATAGCAGGGGTCACTAACTGGCGGACCGCGGCCCTTGTCCGGACCCAGGGGTAATCCTGTACGGACCCGGATCTATAATCTATTTATATGGCAGATGAATTTAACGGGATAATTTTAAGGTGCGCAGCTTTTTCAGTGTTTACGACCAACGCCATTGAAATCACAGGAAAAGCTGCACCGGTCTCACGGAATAAACTGACCAATCATGTACAGGTTAAATTATCCCACGTGGTGCTTTTCAGCCAATCAACTGTCGGCATTCTTGGCAATTAACAGCGGCAGGCAGAGTGAGAGGGAGAGAAACAGCCGCCACAGACGAAGACGTGGAGAGAGAGAGAGAGAGAGTCAAGGGAGACAAGGGAAATGGGTTCAGAGAAACTGAAAGTGTTTAATTGTTAATTGTTAATTGTTGATTTGTATTGTTAAAGTGGTTGAGATTGTTCTGACAAGGAGTGTTAAAGAAAAATGATATCAGCTGTTGCTACACCTGATTTCTCTTAAGAGTCAAGTTAAGAGCTTGATTTGAAGATGTTAATACTACTACAACATATATATTACATTATATAATATTATAGTACACATAACACTCAGGCAAGTTGGACATGATGTTCTGGACCTTTATTTAAATAATTTTTTTCTGACTGGACCTCTTGGCGTTTTAGTTGAATACCCCTGCCATATAGTCTGATGGTCCATCCACTCTCTCTATTCAGTCAGTGAACGTCACAGGAAGTGAAGCTCGTCAGGTCATTGTAGGCTACCATAGACCTTATAGGAGGCCAATGACTTTGATAAGTATTTTTGTTACGGACAAAAATATACTTTTCTGGTTTTGTTTCCTAACAAAATGGCAAATGTTTCTGGTTTTCGTACCTTGAACCAGTTGAAAGTCTTGGTGAAACCATAAAAATGTGAAACGGTCTCCATTAGAGTGAAACCCAGTGTGAGCAAACACAGAGGTGTCTCAGTGTTGAGTCACTGTGTAAAAGAATGAAACAGATCTCACTTCCTTGAGGTTTTTTATTTATTAATTGAAACCCATGAGGAAATGTTAATGTGACAGCGTAGGTTTGTAGTAAAAAAACTGCTTGAGTAAAAGTTCTGAGTTCTCAGAGAAACCTACATTTACAGTAGAAAATCTGTGTTTTGTTCAGTAAACCTTTGTGCAGCAGTGGTGGCTCGAGGGTTAAGGAAGTAGACATGAGTCTGGATAGTTCCAGGTTCGAGTCCATCAGCTTTGCACACTTTACTGTAGGATATAATGCAGAGCAAACTTTTCATTTTCACCTCAGATTTAGGAGATAAACAGTTGTAAGAAACAGCAGATTTATTCAGTGGTGTCTTTTTCATTTAACCACCATGCATTTCATTCCTTATTAAGACCTAAATCAGTGGTTAAGCACCGGACAGTGAAGTGGAACTGCTGTTCCTGGTCTGCACCACTGATTTGTGTCCTCGTCTTCACAGAGTTGTTTTTTTTTTTTTATACCTTTTTCTCTCCACTTGGCAACTGCGACAGACATTTTCTCCCAGAAAGAGGCTCAACATTCATTCCTTGCTAAGGCTGCAGCACCATGACAACCTGAGTTCACTCTGCACCTAGATGAGCCCTGCATTTAATTAGAGCCAAAGTTTACTTTTGAAGTTCAAGTCTCACAGAGCCATGTGAAAAGATGTTTTTTTTTCTTGCCGCAAGGAATTGTTTCCCTCTGTTTTTTTTTTTTTGTTGTTGTTGTTGGTCCATGTGTTAGTTCTACTGAATAATAAGATTCTTTGGACACCGTGTAGAATCTCTGTATTAACTAGACATATTAAAAACAAACCTCTCTCTTCTCCACGACTTTAACAAAACAAACTCTCATATTTTTTACCTGTTGAACACACGTATAAATATGTGTGTGTCTGTCCCGGGGTTTGACAGAAGAGAACACACAAGGAGACAACATACACATGTGTGCGTGTTATTATTTTCTTATGCTAATCTGTATGTGTGTTTGCTGCCAATTCCACTTTTTACTTCCACCCATTACCATTTCTGAGGGGAAAGTTTTTTTAATTCAAACAGAACAAACAACAGAGCAACCAAACAAAACAAACGTTGTCTCCGAAAAACCTGCCTGTCGCTGCCTTTCATCTTCCTGCACCTTTTCCTCCGACTCTGCTTTGTGTCAACATGCATTAGTCTCTGTGGGTGGGAGAATTTGGCAGCAGATGAGGAAAAAGTTCCTCCACCTCAATCTGCCAGTCAATCTGAATCACAGTTGTTTGTTGACACAGGACTGGAAATTTGAATAAAAAGAAAACAATGTGTTTGTTCCCAATTCTTCGGCGATAAGATCAGGGAACTGGGATAACAATGTTCAACGCCCAGCATGCATTTGTCGAGTGGACTGTGAGGTTCTGTGGACCAAGGGTGAGAACTTTACCTCTGAGGTTTGAGAGAATCTGTGCCAGCTTTAAAGTGATTGTAAACCATGCGAGAGGCAGGTGTTTGTGCAGCTACAGCCTGGTTACATGTTGTTTATCTAAGAGCAGCTCTTCTCCATTCTCATAACAAGTCATTACATCTCCCTGGAGCCTGCTGCTCTGCCTGCACTCTACTGGATATAACTACCATGCAGCAGCAGCAGCAGCAGCAGCATCTCCTGTGGTTAATGGATGGTGAAATGTCCTTTTTCGTCAGGAAAACATATGATACACAAAAAGTGAGTCATACGTACAACCAGGATGAAATATACAGTGAATTAAGTCACATATTGAACTTGAACTAACTCAGAATAACTCCTAACACTGTTAGGAACTCCTAACAGTGAAACACAAAACCTTGATTTTTAAGGGGCCTCCTCTTCTCTCTATGTCTGAGCTGAAGTTGGGCAATTTCACTGTTGGTGAAGTTGCTGTTTTTTAGCTGTCCACTGATGATTGACAGCTGCTCTTCCTGGTGGCTTATTATGATACTTAAACACACACCATAGGAATAGGTAGACAACATGAGGCAGAGGTGGAGGAGTTAAAAATGCTGAGATTCTCATTAGGAGAGACAAGGATGGACAGGATCAGGAATGAGGTGATTAGAGGGACAACACAGACAGGAAGGTTTGGAGAAAAAAGCTAGAGAAGACAGATTGAGATGGTTTGGACATGTTCAGAGGAGGGACAGTGAAGACATTGGAGCTACTAGGTAGGAGACAAAGAGGAGATTGATGGATGCAGTGACATGAAGGTAGTTGGTACTGGAGTTGAAGATAAAGAGGACAGGGGGATGGAGATTGTGGCAGCTTATGTTGTCACTTAAATTGTTCTTGGTCTCACCTGTGCTGACGCTCCTCTGGGTAAAAACATGATTCAAACACCATTAAACTAAAACAGAAACATCCTGCTCATCAAACCAAACAATAATATAATACAAACATGCACAAAGCCCTGTTGTGATGCCGTCTGTGATGTGCAGCCAAACAGCTGTTGGATTGGTTCTGTTCTGACACACTTGTAAACATACAGGAGCTTCTATCATTACATGCATCAATGAGTCACATAGTGATCCGTGGATAAAGTGTCTGTTCTGGAGGTTGTCTAGGTCTCCATGGATGTCATTCTAATTACATTCATGAATAATCTTCACGCAACACAAATTCTTGTAACTTATATACCTGACGCTCAATTGCACTGAGCAATGTGGTGTAAATAATGAGGAACAGAAAAAAAAATACTCCTTACAGAGAAATTAGAGGAAATTAAAGGAATTTTAAGGTTGAATACACAGACAAAAAGTCAAAATATATGGTCAAAAACTCTGAATATATATATAAATTCTGTATGTGTATATATAAATTCATTTGTGTATACATATATATACACAAAAAGTCAAATTATATGGTTGAAAACTCTGTATTTATATATATATTTACAAAAAGTCAGAATATATGTCCAAAAACTCTGAGAATTTATATTTATATACTGTATATATATGAAAAGTCTGAATATATATATTATACATATATTCAGACCTTGTTATATATTCAGACTTTTTGTCATGTATGTGTGTATATATACATATATTTGTGTATGTGTGTGTATGTATATATATATATATATATATATATATATATATATATATATATATATATATATGTATATATATGTCTGTCTTATCCGTCCATCCATATGTCTCTCCTAGCTGTCTTATCTTTCTGTCTCATTTGTCTATCTGTCTAATATGGTTCCAGGATCCATGTTTTCCTGCTTTGTCTGTTTTAATTTAGAGATTTGCTGATGATTAGAGACAAAAACTAACATGTTCTTCTGTCTCCTCCAGGTACATCACCCAGGAGGGCCATAAACTGGAAGTGGGAGCTCCTCGTCCACCTGCCACCGTCACTAATGCTGTGTCCTGGCGCTCAGAGGGCATCAAGTACAGGAAGAATGAAGTTTTCATGGACGTCATTGAGTCTGTAAATCTGCTGGTGAGGACGCCCATGTGACAGTGTCTTTCTACATAAGGGCGGCATGCTGTCCCCTTGTGTCCTGGTGATTTTGTCTCTATAGTTTCCTCTATTATTACTGCTGAGATTGGCTCCAACTCCACTGCAAGATCAACCAGGAAAAGATGAATAATTGAAGCATTGTTTAAAAATATATTAAAGAAAATGATCAGCTACGATGAATAATTTACATAGACTTAAACTTCCACCAACAATTGGCACAATAGGATTTTTTTTTTCAGGCACAAACTTAATTTTCTTTTGTGGTGTCAGCAAAGATTCCAAGAAAAGTCCTTCCTTCATTCCTTTCGGCATGTGCCTTTTTTTTCAGGGTTTGCCACAGCGAGTCAACAATTTCTCCCTCTCTCCCTCTGTCCTCTGTATCTACTCTAGCTCCAACTACCTCCATGTCCTCCCTCACTGCATCCATCAACCTCCTCTTTGTCTCCCAGCTGGTAGCTCCATCTCTAGGATCATTCTTCTACCAATATAACTACTGTCCCTCCTCTGAACATGTCCAAACCATCTCAATCTGTCTTCTCTAGCTTTGTCTCCAAACCTTCCTGTCTGTGTTGTCCCTCTAATCACCTCATTCCTGATCCTGTCCATCCTTGTCTCTCCTAAAGAGAATCTCAGCATCTTTAACTCCTCCACCTCCTGCTCTGTCTCCTGTCTTCTACCTATTCCTAGTGTCTCTAACCCATACATCATGGGTGGTCCCACAACTGTCCTGTAAACCTTTCCCTTCACCTTAGCTAAGTCTCTTCTATCACAAGATTTCATGAAAAGTAAGACAAGAATTTTTGCTTAATAAATGGCCTTGATTGTTCACTTTGGTCTCTCCTCCTGCAGGTGAGCGCTACTGGCAGCGTCCTGCGTAGTGAAATCCTGGGCAGCATCAAGCTGAAGGTGGTCCTGTCAGGGATGCCTGAACTCAGGCTGGGCCTCAACGACAAAGTTCTGTTTGAAATCACAGGCAGTGAGTATTGAAGGTATCTACGGGTGATGTGATCTAAGTAGATCAAACCTGCGTGATTTCACAGAAGCCAAGTCTAAAAGTTGACATTCTCTTCATGGTGCTACTTATTATTCACTCAATTTTTGGTGAGATTTTTTAAAGACAGGATTGTAAAAGCTTATTCACAAGGCAATGGACTAATTGTAGTATAAATAAAATATATTTTTATGGTTAAACAAAGCATTTTATATAAAATGGTATTACTTTGTTTGTAAACATGGTTGTTTTACTTCCCAAATAATACCAGTTTACTGGTCTGGTAGCAGAAAATTATAGGCTGTGTGCCCTTGAGAAATCCTTGTTGTGCCCATGCACAGTTAATTCGGGTGGGACGATTTTATAGGTAGATATTTTAGCCTATAAATTTTTTTTATAGGTAGATAAAATATTTCAGAACACTGGAAATTTAACTTTATCAAGGGGTATTTATCTGCCACAACTTAACGACCGATCTGTGAAAAAAAGTGTGAATTATTTAACGCAAAAAGTTTGGTGAACACTGCAGTATATACAGCTGTCTCTTATACACATCTAACTCCACTGCAAGATCAACCAGGAAAAGATGAATAATTGAAGCATTGTTTAAAAATATACTAAAGAAAATGATCAACTACGATGAATAATTTA
>JAFBJS010025391.1:0-12948 GCA_016785265.1 Paraplagusia blochii
TTTTTTTACTAAAGAGTGGCCATCTGTCCTTTATTCTTATCTTGAATTGTTGATCGTAAGCAAACCAACCAATAAGTAATTGTCCAATCTTTGTTCAGTTAAACCCATCAAAACAACAAATGAATGCAAGTACTGGCCAATTACATACAGAGAGTGTTCTAAAGTATTTTTCCTTCCAATAATATGGCAAACAATGGCGATCTCTTGAGTGCACACGCGTCTATAATTTTCTGCTACCCTACTGGTATACATGTTAGTTTCTTGTATGTGTAAACATCTTTAAACATGACCTTCAACACACCAACATGAAATATCAACGTGACACCAGCGTTAAAACAAATGGTAGGAAAATACTTCAGCAATGCCTCTTCATTTGATCATAAGTGTACCAACCAATAGGTAATTGTCCAATCTTTGTTCAATTAAACCCATCAAAACAAAAAATGAAAGCAAGTACCGGCCAATTACATATAGAGGGTGTTCTAAAGTATTTTCCTTCCAATAATATTTTCCTACCCTAGTTAACTGTGCATGCGCACAATGGCAAAGATAAGTGTCTTGTATAATTAATGCCTTTAAACTTTACATTCAACTCACTGAAATGACAATGTTTTACCGCCTTTAAATCAAATGGCAGGAAAATATTATGGGTAGGAAAAAACTTCAGATATGGCTCTAAATTTCTGCTCGAATTGGGAAAAAGTTCAGAGTAAATGAACCATAGTCACCATTATGGACGTGATTGGTAGAAAGTCTCAAGTTTCCTGCTAATGGATGCAGGTGTTAAGAGTTTAAAAAGAGTTTTTAAAATCCTGTCCATGATTCACAGACCAAGTCGATGACTGGACCATCACAGGCCTCAGAAACATGTTCTTTGGTCAGATGAGTCAGCCTCAGTGTGGGCATGACTCCGCCCAGAAAGCTATAGCGTGAGTTTTTACAATCAACATAAGATGGTAAAGAGTCAAAGAGCCTTTTATTAAATAATCAACTGAAAAAAAGAATGATTTACTAAACTGAAACCTTGCTTCTTTACTAAGTTTTAGTAAAATGCAGCTGTCTGTAAAAAACAACGGACAAATACGGCAGCAGATGTTTGAGAAGCTGATAAACCAGATCACTGGTTGTGTTTCTAAATGCAGTTTCCTTTTCCTCTCTGTCTGTCTGTGTGATTAGGTAAACCACATGTGTCAAACCTAAGACCAGAAGTCATTTTTTGTGGCTCACGGAAGCTTAAAAAGCATTTAACTGCCTTATAATGAAGACCAAAGAGTTTATAAAACAGATAAATTAAGTGTTTATTATTATGATCATTGTTATTGTGATATATATACAGTCTCCAAACTGAATCTGGAACCAGTTTGACTCTGTTCCAGTGGTTTCAATGTGGGCGTAACAGTTTGTTTGTCTTTGTATGTGGCTCCTTCCAAAGGAAATTAAAGACTGTAAAAAAAAACAAACAGATTTTTAAGTTTTTTTAAAAGTTTTTTTTGTCTAAGAGAGTGATTGAAATGCAGCCCCTAATTGTGACGGAGCCTGGTTCATGCTTCACTAAAACTAAGTCCAATCATAGTATTTTTTTAATTACATTCCTGTTACAAAGTTAAAACTGACGATTTTTCTTTTTTTTTTTCCCAGTTGGGTCGAACCATTCAACATTCTCTCCACTCACAGAGGCGATATGGGAGATTGTTTTTGATTAGCCCAGCTGTCTTGCGACTCTTAAATCTGCGCTGGAGACAGATGAGTAAGGAGTCGGCATATCTTTGAATAATGCGTGAGCGTCTCTGATGTGGTCCAAATGAACCGGCGCTCTCTTTGAAGAGTTTCTGAAGACAGTCGCCTTTATTTTCTCCTCAATAATATATAGCGTCAACACTCAGCGAGTGAGAATCTTTGTGGTTCGTCCTTATCCATCTTCATTATGTCGTCTACTGTTTTATGCCTTATTGGTCGCAACCGACACAGTAGAAAAGTAAATCTGTAATGATGTGTGTCATTGATGAAAGAGTCCCCGCATAACTGAACTGCAAGTGATTTCGCATAACACTGACTCTCGATCATCTCCAACATCTGGAACAACTGTGGAATACATAAACAAAGAGTTGTGGCGGCAGAGGGGGGGATGGGTGCCACCATCATGTGGAATTCAAAGAGAGGGAAAGACAAGCAGTTAGGAGAGAATTAGTAGAGAGTTTACAACGTGGAATGTAAACAGGCCTGATGGATGGGTCAGTAAAGCTCTCTGTTGTCCTGGGGATATCTGGTCCAGGTCTGCAGGACCCCCGCAGACACGGCTAGATTATGGGGAAATGGGATCTGCGCTCTGGGGAGAGCATTCTTCTGCTCGTGCTGGGCTCTTACAGTGTATCAAAGTCACATCTGAAGCCTGTCCTGTTGCTCTCGCTTCCTGACGTTCTGACCTATTGCCTCGCACGCTGCTGGGTTTGTATGTTGATGTACAAGTTATGTTCAAACGCAGCATTCCTCTTTGCAAAGCTTATTTCAAAGGCTCACTAACCTCACTTTGCCTCGCTGAGGTCAACCATCGGGAAACTCAAGTCGGATAACGGCGTCATTTGAGCAATTTTTCCAGCTCGGAAAACAACTGAAAAAGCTGGAGGATGTTGTAAAGAGCCACGATGGAAAAGTGTGGCAAAATATGTGATTTCAATACGAAACTTCATTTTTTTTGGATTTCTGCGTTTTGCGAAGCCCAACTCTGTGTAACAGTGTTAGGTCCTAATCAATTTTCCCAAATTACTGGCAAGAATTCCAAACCTCAGTCACTTTTTCACTGAAATTATCTGATTATAGGGGACAAGAGCTGTGACATATTTTAACTGTGCAAATGTACAACTGCGATTTCTCAAGTCAACACACGCCTATAATTTTCTGCTACCCTACTGGTACACAAGGTTAGTTTCTTGTATGTTAAATGCCTTCAGACCTTACATTCAAATCACTCAAACGACAATGTGTTACCACCTTTAAAACAAACGGTAGGTAGGAAAATATTATGGGTAGGAAAAAACTTCAGATAAGGCTCTTAGCGAGAGAAGAATTATAACACGCTCAACCTCACTTTGCTTCACTGAGGTCAACCATCGGGAAACTTAGGTCGGATAACGGCGTCATTTGAGCAATTTTTCCAGCTCGGAAAACAACTGAAAAAGCTGGAGGATGTTGTAAAGAGTCACGATGGAAAAGTGTCTCAAAATATGTGATTTCAATATAAAAAAAAAACTATTTTTCTGTTTCCTTTTCTACTGGAGATTTGGTGCATTTTGCAAAGCCAGACCAACTCTGTGTAACAGTATTAGGTCTTAATCAATTTTCCTAAAATATCAGTAAGAATTCCAAACCTCAGGAATTCTTTTGACAACTTTGTAGCAAATTGTAGTTTTTCCACTGAAATTATTTAATCATAGAGGACAAGAGCTGTGATATATTTGTTCTGCAGGACCTTTTCCCCCCCAAACCCCACAATTACCACATTTATAGTAATAGAGCGATGTCTTTTACTTAGATCCTTTTTTTTTTTTTTTCGTTTTCACTAGTTTTACTCATATGCAACAGTTACTTCTAATTTTGTCTTGTAAATTTTTTTGGGATTTGTTCAAGTTTTTCCGGAGTTTGTAAATTTGTTTTGACAAATGCATTTTTGTTTCACGGTCTGTAAATTTATTTTCTGAAATATGATTTTGCTTTTGTATTTCTTAATGTGTTTCTCGTTTTGTAAAAATATTTTGCACCTCAGGGCCACCGTACTTCTGCACTCATATGGAAATACTTGTAAAATATTTACTACATTTTCTCCACTTGTATCACGTATGTAGATTTGACTTGTAAATAAAATATTTTTTTATTAAAGTTTACAGCTGGTAGAACAATGTGCTTTACGTCTGTTTTCGTTTGTAAATCATCTAAATGATGCCACATTATTATGTAAGGAAAGATACACAAACATCTAACTTTAAATTTCTTAGAATTCCTTAAATGCAGACCATTCCTCACTATCCCTTTAACAAGAGTGTCAGTCATCCTGTTAGTCCTGATTTTTTTTTATTGCCCTTCACTCAGTGAGGCAGGTCTGACATGAACTGGAGTCTGACCTGAAATGGAAACTTCCCTGCACTGAGATGAGATGGTATCTCAAGCTCCAGGTTGATATGTAAAACACAATCTTTGTTTTCAGGTTTGTCCACGGTAAAGACAAGGACACTCAGAGCATGTCTTCCATGTTTCCATACGGAGACGTCTCCAGTACTAATGCAACAAACCATTTTCTCAAACAAACAAGGCTCAATTCCCTGAAAAACTGCTCCTCAACAGCCTTTAACCAGATCTTCACAAGACCTGAAGGAGCTTTACATATTTCACAACACGCTGCTGACCCTGGCCAACCTGTAATTACAGCTGGTAGTACAAGAAGACACCTCAGATGAAGATGATTTAGTTCCATCTTCTCCCACAGGTCGTCTAAGAACAACTGCTCTCACCGTAGTGAACGCCTTGAAACCTTTGCTCTTCAGAGAAGATTTATGAGGTTCAGATGTGTATAAGAGACAGGTACGGGCTGGTGGGGAATTACACGCACGGACACATGCAACGCACACAAACAAGCGGACGGTTACACAAAACAGCTCCTTTGTCATGTTCACGCCTGACAAATAGTGTCACCGGAAGAGCGCGGCGAGATGTGTATAAGAGACAGCTCCTCCCCTGAGGTTCTCGCCCCTGTGATTGCTGCACCTGCCCTCCTCGGCGATTAACTGTTCACCCCTAATGTGTTTCACCTGTGTGTAGTTAGTTTCACGCCGCGTATGTCAGGTGTGTGTGTAGACACCGCGTTGTTCCTCCAGTCTGTCAGTTTTGCACAAATCATCATGCGGAGATTTTTATAAATAAAAAAAAAAAAAACTCTTGTCATGTTTTTTTTTTTTTTTCTTGAGTAGGGACAGTTTCCTACAACGCCTGAAGGATTATGGGTACTGCCCAGTTTTTTAATATAGAAGTGCTGAGTGAGATGTTCATTACCAGTCATGACTCAAACTATGATGACAGCTCCCCTAAGGGTTGGACTTATGTCCTGTTTTATGTTAAAAAATGCAGAAAAATACAGTATTTATTTTCCAGAAAATGAAAATGTTCACCATAAGTAACAATAACAACAGTTTTGTCGGACGGAGTCGTCTTTAAGAAGCCGCCGAGGACTAGTAACAAACTCTGTTGTTTTTGACTCCAAATCAGCTGAGGACATGGGTCAACTCTGTCCTGCAATAACTTAAACAAATGTCATATTTTAATTATTTTATTTTGTTCAGAAAAATGCCTGTTAACATAAACTCTTGATGTTTTGTGTCTTGTGATAATGACCATGGTTATATTAAATGTTAAAGGCAGCTTTTTTGTAAATTTTGACAAATGTTTGCCCCTTAGGTTGGACCTAGTTGTTTTTGCTGCCCCCTGCAGTGTTAGCAAGGAATGTTTTAAATACACATTGTTGTTTCTTATGAATCTATTTATCGTTTACATGTGTTCAAAACCTCTTTATTTAACACTACAAAGGATCGCGACCGGATTAAAAGAATGGGTTAAAGGGGCTGCAGTCCCAGGCCTCGCCACTAGGGTGGGCCATAGGTTGCTGGTGTCAAGGGACTAAAATTAGTGGAAGTAGTCTACTAATATCACTATACTTCAATAACCCATAATACAGTATCTACCTATCTTCTCTATTAAAGGTGTTGGATGGATATAATGATACAGAAGGTAGGAAAATATTATGGGTAGGAAAATATTTCAGAACAACTGCACCACTCGTTATGTTGACGTACAGTCAAGATGAAAAATGTTTTTCGGCCTGTGAAGGGACTTAAGTGTTAGTTCACCTGCCGTGATTGGGACACAATATGAAGGGCCCCACCCCAGTAATTAGCCCCGGGCCTCAGATAGTGATAATCCGGCCCTGCATAGGAAAGAGTATCTATATATCTAACATCCAATGGGCTTCCAGTGGGCCCACCAACCACAGGAAGGCTCTGTAGACATGGGTAAGTGGATGAAGTTTAATGAATTATTGCTGGCAGTGGTGGCCTAGTGGTTAAGGACGAGGACAAGGGTTCAGGTTCAAATCCACTAGCTGGCAAGTTGCCACTGAGGTGCTCAGATCATAGCATGACCTCGACCCACATAACCTCCAGGGGGCTCACCACCCACAGGAAGGCCCACTGTGTGATTTGGGTGTCAGTGGTGGAGACTGCTGCCACTGAGACTGGATAAGAGAATAAAGATGAATGAATGTACGTTAGCTCCCTCTGAGGGACAGGACTGTGTGTTTTGAGTATTTTAATGTCCATGCGGAGACGTGATCTCATTCTTAAAATGAATTCCTGCTAAAGAGTGAAACACCCAAGGCCAGATGCAGAGGACGTTGACCCTGACTAAGCAGCTTTGCCCATGCAAGGTGATGTGATCCCCCTCGGCTTAACACCAGCATGCCTCTGCTTCCTGTGTGAGCTCGCCAGCATCTGTTCCTGTTTAGCATCAACACTTGCATGTTTCAGCAGCAGCTGCAGTAACGCGCTGCTGGATCCGTTTAAAGCCGCAGGCGCGCCATATTTATGACACATTTCAGTTTTCAAATGAGGTCAGAAGATGGCAGCATCAAAGTTCAGCTACGACACGACGGCGGGGATCGGATTGCAGTTGTGTTCTGTTCTCGCTCTTGAACGCTTGCTTGATCTGACGGACCGTGTTAGAGCTTGCGCTCCAACATTGTTCTAAGAGCTCTTAAGAACGCGGCGGGCGCCTCACTTCCCCAAAGTACAACTCTCAGGTTGTCCAGCAGACACTGGGTTGGACACTGAGATATAAATCTGGTTTAAGGCTGAGACAAAAACTGCTCTGCAGATATGATGCAGTTGTGTTGACTCTATGTCAAGTTACACTTTAGGTCAATGGGACCATTTAAGTAAAATACTGTATGTCCAAGTCTAAAAATACTCCAAAAAATGCAGAAATAACAAATTGAACAATGAAAACCTAACCTGACCCTATCCTGGGACCAAGTCAAGACCTGAGGAAGGACCCTGAGGAGACACTGAGTCAATACCAGTGACAGGAAGTCCAAAACTGAGACCTAACCCGGCAAACAGAACCATTAGTGTGCTTTTTTTTATATTTTTTCACAAACTGTTGGTGAGGTCAACAAACTTTTTTCCGTTTTTCACATGGTGCTCTCAAAAGCAGGAGAGTTTCAAAAGTGAGAAAATCAAAAGTCAAAATTCCACTTTTCTTTATGAAACACCAACTAACACCAACACCAACCCCCCGACCCTAAGCTCAGGTAGTTACAGACAGATGAACAGAAGCTCTACTGATTACTCACTATTTAAAGATAACAGATCTATAAAGTATTTTCAACCAGCCTAATGACAGTTCTTCTGTTAATGCTACCTAATAAAATCTACAACCCGCTGGTGCAGAGGGTTCAGCTTCACCTTACATCATACTTTGGCCATCTGGACTGAGTGTTTGACCAGAGACCGGACCGAGGGAAGACAGCTAAATTAGACCCTGCAGATATCGGTGCCGGAAATTTACTTGCAGAATCAGCAGGGAAATGAGGAGTCAGAGGATCGAATGGAGCAAATCTGCGGCTCCGGCAGCCAATGTGGCTGAGGAGGAATGTGCCACTGATGAAAATGAGCCTAACAGTGCATCCACCACGCCCTCAACACCACTTACGACTCCTCCAAATGTTGCAAGCGCCGTCCTTTATCTCAGAGGGGTCATGCTTCTGTATCTCCAGACATTTCTCTGCATGTCTCAAAGAAAACCTGAAAATGACATTAGCTACATGTGATATACAGTTTGGAAAGACAGAGAAAGAGCAGCCATGTCCTCTCCTATATATAGCAACCACCAGGAAACCCACAAACCACTAAATAATACGACTAATACTCCAGTCACTGGACCCCTGCTCTCCATATGAACGTGTTGCAAGCGAAAGCATCAGGTGAACGTGGAGTCTGAGACAAGCAGGCACCAAATAATTAAATGTCACAGCTCAATTGGCTGTGTGGGTCATGTGACGGCAGGTAAACCAGCTGAGGAACTCCCCGTGTAAAGGAAATGCGGGGAAACATCTGGATTTGACACTTTTGCTCGTTAACATGAATTCTACGCAGAGGTTTTTTCACTTTTATGTTGTTATTTACAAGTCGGTGCCAAAGTAACAACATGTTCCGTGCATGTGAGTGCAAGCCCCGTAATTGCAAAACCACTGGAAGAGGAAACGTAATCATATACAGCATACAAATTATGTCCCAATAAAGATTAGCTAACAGCATGAACAAATTAAAGCGCTGTGAAAACGGAAGAATTAGAGCAATTACGCTCATTGCGCAACATCCATCTCTCTGACCTAAGTCTGGGAGAGAAAATCCTCAAGACCAGAGAAGAAGAATCCATAAAAGTGGATGAAAAAACAGGGGAGAAAAATGTAGGAATGCTGGAATCTCTAAATGCTCATATCCAGGGAGGACGCAGAAAACGGACACGTGTCTAAACAGCGGTTTGCGTCGGAGGTAAAGCCTCAGGCCTCGTCCAATGAATGATATCTATAAGTGACATCATTCAACACATTGGGAAAGAATGTTCTTGAAAGGTGAGCATCCGCTCCTTGAACCAAATTAGAGTCGACAAACGCGCTTCCAATCTTATCGCCTTCGGGGTTCTTTGACGGTCTGCCTCGTCAGGATGAATCCCCGGAGCTGCAGAAAATTGAAATTTGTCTTTAACGTCCAACACAGCTTTTCCCGTCTCTGACTGTAATAACAGAACATTATCCCTTTATTTGCTGCGTCTCGCTGTGAATCGAGGGTTAATTGGTTTGACGGAAATCTCTCCCCGTGTCGCAGCTCCTCAACATCGGAATCATCATCACATCTGGTGAGGAGCAGGAATCCAACGTGATTTGCGGGGATGTTGATAAAGCTAATAACAGGCCGATGGTGATAATAGTGGTGATGGGAATTACAGTGCAGCCAGGGAGGTGACATTAATGTCAGCCGTGGCAATTACTACAAGTGCTGATTAGGATAATGAACGACGACGACCGGAACGACGATCGCGCGGAAATGGGAGGGAAGAGGGACGCTGGGACGTTTTATATGACCGCAGCTCATCAATGTCTCGTTAAGGAATATTATGGTTGTACTCACTGATGTGGGGTCAGTTACGTTACAGATAAACACACATGATGATACAAACACATTGGCACTTATCTTTAATCTTGGTAAATACACGTGTCCATCTAATGGGACATGATATCTGTTAGTTCAAGAACTTCTTTACGGACACCAGCTTTTATGGCCCATATTTGGGCCACCACTTGGGCCACCAAGTGTCTAGATTGCACCATGGACCAATTAAATGTCTTGTACTATTTTCACGGACCGGTCGTTAAGTTGTGCCAGATAAATACCCTTTATTAAAAGTAAATTTCTGGTGTTCTGAAATATTTTCCTACCTATAAAATCTTCCTACCCGAAATACCATAACTGTGCATGCACGCAACAAGGGTTTCTCATGTGCACACAGCCTATAATTTTCTCCTACCAGACCGGTATACAAGGTTAGAATCTTGTGTCAATGACTCCGCGTCATTTTGAGTTTATTGTTGTTGTCTTCACATTATTGATGATGGAATCCTATCCTTTCTATTGGTTAGTTCTTTTATTATTGATACTGGAATCCTAGCCATTCTATTGTTGTATTGTTGTTTGTTGATATGGGTATGGATCAAGTGGAAGTAATAGACAAATGGGGACAAAAGGAAACATTATTTCTCTGGGGCCCGGCACCAACTCCCCCATGGACCGGTACCGGTCCCCGCCCCAGTGGTTGGGGACCACTGTTCTAATGGGTCCAATGAAGACACTGAGAGAGTCTGAAGCTCTTCATATGCCTGAGTTCCCCTGGAGTAGCTCTTAGTACCAAAAGGTTGGTCAACCCCTGGTTTAGTCAGGAGGATTCATGGGCTGGATTTGGACCACATGCCACCAGTTGATTGTCAATATTGCTGATTGCAAGAGGGCTGAGAACTTGCTGGAAACAAATGTGTATTGCAACTGATATTGTTGAATATTGAAGATTGCTCTGACCCAGGTCAACGTCAGTAAAGAGATCTTGATCTTTATGGGTTTTAATTGGATCGTTGTAGAATAATAAACAGTGAAGCAGCTTCATGGATGGGACGTCTATGCAGGAAGACGCTGTTCAATGGTAGGTCATGGTCCTGGTCCATGGTCCTCAGAGTGAAAGAGAGGATTTCCACAGAAAAGTGGGGGAGGACAAGAAATCTGGACAATTTTCTTTGCCCCATTCTGAAGTTTACAGTTTCCTTCCTGTTGTATCCAGGAGACTTTATTCAGTTCCGTCATTTGGAGCAGTTGAAATTGTCTTTCCATCATATTCCTGAAACATGATAAGAACTAAGTGGATAAAAACCAAACCAAGGGAAACCCCTGATTTTTCCATCCAGCTCTGACTCTCTGATGGTCTTTAAGTTGATTACAGGTTTCAAATCTTTCGGTCTTGGCCTTTTTGTCCTGACCCTGGGATAAAGTCATTTTTCTAAACATGTGGTTTGCATTTGATCCCCTGTTATTTGACACATACAAATCCAGCTGTTGGGCCAGAACAAAAGATAGAAGAAATGGTAGTTGCTGCTCTAAATCAGCAAAAACTCCTCAAAACACATTTCCAACCCCTCCCTCCCTCCATCGTCCTCAGTGAGACATCGAACGCTGTCAAAGCTTCATTTTTAAATGGCACGTTTAAAGGAAAACGGCAAAGAAAAAACAGATGAAAAAAAAAAGGAAATCGAACTGCGGGCTCTGCTGGATCGCTGGAACACAACGGACACTCAGGGTGATTTTTTTTTTTTTTTTTTCTTCTCTTCATGTTTTCATCCGTCTCACAAGAGTCTCACAGCATTTGAGCTCACGCACATCCTTTAGAAGTTCAAGGAGAAAAGTAAAAGGAAATCGGAACACATGACCCTCTTAAAGGATATGCCTCAACCGGCCCTTTGTAATGGCTTCGCTTGACAGACACCAGGTGCGGGGAGAAGAAAATTCTTTGGAGGTGAAACTCCGGGAGATTCTAAAGGCTCTGGGATGAGTTTTACACCAAGGAAAGTTAACTTTACAGGATGGATCAGCATTTGGAGGAAATATTAAGAATATATATTACATTTTTCTTCACAAAGAAACATGAAAAAGTGAACATTTTTCATTTTACAAGTCTTATAAGACCGTGCAGAGGTTTCCCTTTGGATTAGCACAAAGAAAAAAAAAAAAAAATCACCTCATTCCCCGGATCGCAGGGGCAGCTAGCGCCGCCCAAATCCTGTGGGTGGTGAGCCCACAAGAAGCTTTGTGGTTGGAGAAGGTGCTATGCTCTGAGCATCACAGCAACAACCTGGCCCCTGGTGGACTTGAACCTGAACCCTTAGAGACCCAAGTCCGCTTCCTTAACCACTAGGCCACCACTCCAATCCATGTTTCATATTACTATTGTTATTATTATTAGGGATTGCCGATATATCGGTTCACCGATAAATATCGGGACGATTTCAGCATAATCTTCAATATCGGATCATATCAGTATCAGGTTTTTCCACCGATATTCCAAATCCGATGAGTTAAAAACGGTAAAGAACGGACAAGAGTAAAAAAAAAAATCGGACAAACTTCACGAAGATCATGAAGCTGTTTTTACTAAACGCGTAGAGTCTCTGTAGCCGGGCTAACTCAGGGCTAATCGTATTCGAAATAAGTATTTTTCGGACGTTTGCCGGTGAAACGCCGTTTGGTGTCGTCTCTCATGTCACCAACGAGAAGAGTCGTTTACATTGTGACGATGCTGAAATGTTTTCGGTTCATATCGGTACGGGTTCATATCGGTATCGGGATTGAAGTGTTAATATCGGTATCGGTAAATGTTATATTGGACATCCCCAATTATTATTATTATTCCTATTTAATTTTTGCAATATATACAAACTATACATCACATTTAACCCTTTCTTGAAACAGAACCTGAAGGCACCAGACGCCTCACTATGATTTTTATTCCCCCTTTTTTCGGTTTTACCTCACGTCCTAATATCCATAATCTAATATTCAAGCCTCGGAAGCAACGTGACTAACAAACGTCTTTGAATCCATCACTATTTCCCAGTCACATGGGAGTTCATCCAGCTGGAACCTGATTGTTAGGTGATGCTCATCCACATCTGTAATTTATTTCAGCACTGCCTGTAACTGCAGGACTCCAAACCCCCAGCACATCATTACTGGAAACACACTGCACAGTCCTGCCCCGAGTCTTCACTTCTCCTACCACCGTCTCAGTCCTGCTAGTGTGGACAGACTCGTTTGAGACTCAGACAAACTGACGGTCATGAGTGTGAAGGAGTGAGAGGGTGAGTGACAGTTTCACGGCCCTCATTCTTCCACATGGAACAAACCCAGCTCTGAGTGATGGAAGCTTTCATGACTCGCCCTGGTGGTTATAAATGACTATTACACTGTCACTCACCAATCAGAGTAGTTTTCACTCCATGTCACGTTGAAAGAATCTGAGAATCTGTAAAATATTGACACAAATACAAAACAAGAGTCGGTGGTCAGACCATGACAGTACACACTATACAACAGTAGGTGGCAGAATTTATCTAAAACAGTAGAGAGGAATGATGGTCAGTCAAGACAGGGTCCATGGGTGTAAATGAAAGGTAGAACAGTGGAATGGTGAGGGTTCAAGGAGCAGAGGAGGAGAAGGTGGAGGAGTTTAGATGCTGAGGATCAACTGTCCAGAGAAGTGGAGACTGTGGAGGAGACTGAGGAGAAGAATAGAGTGGAGTCAGGATGGAAC
>JAFBJS010025391.1:13043-25543 GCA_016785265.1 Paraplagusia blochii
GAGTCAGGAGTGATCTGAGATAGAAGAGAGTCAGCTAAGGTGGAGGGACGGTGGAGAGACCGGCCATGATGGACGGATTAGAGACAGAAGACAGGAGACAGAGCTGGAGGTGGAGGAGTTAAAGATGCTGAGATTCTCTTTAGGAGAGACAGGGATGGACAGGATCTGGAATGAGGTGATTAGAGGGACAACACAGACAGGAAGGTTTGGAGAAAAATGTAGAGAAGACAGATTGAGATGGTTTGGACATGTTCAGAGGAGGGATAGTGGATACATTGGTAGAAGAATGATCCTAGAGATGGAGCTACCAGGTAGGAGACAAAGAGGAGATTGATGGATGCAGAAGATGGAGAGGACATCCAAAAGGATAAAAAGGGGATCTTTATAATTCAGTGCCCGTGGCCCAGCACTGGTCCGTGGGTCAGTGAGGAGACCAAAGAACCTTCATCCTTAAACAAGAAAATAAAACTGCTTTCAACAGACAACTCCAGGAGTCCCACTAGGACAATATGTCTCCAAACATGACAAACATGACGTTAAGAGGAAACCGCTAATAAAGCAGTTTTTTATGCCAGTTGTGTGAAGCTTCGTTAATTTGTCACTTCTTAAAGACTGGAAAGTGAAAAAGGACATTTTCAGAGACTTCTAAGAGACATTCCGCTGTTAATGCAGAGTTTTTTTTTCACGGCTTTTACAGTTTTCTATAGAGAAAGGACCATTTTCCACTTAATATTTTCATTATTCTTTTGTTGTTTCATATGTTGACAGTTTCACAGGTAATTAAGACCAGATTTACTGTTAATGAGGGGAGAAAAACAATCATCTGCAACGTGCAATGGTATTAAATCCATCATTTAAGATGCAGTAAGATACACAAGACAACCTCGGTTTGTATTAATATATTAAACAGTTAAGAAAATAAAATAATCAGCTCATTTCGTAAGAAAAAGGTGATAAAGTCATATCACAAGTCCAGTGATTGTTACATCCCTACTTTCAGATATCTATGCTGTAGTTTCCAGGACTACCATCAGGGGTCAGTCCAGTGTTCAATGTCTACTTTAAGTCCACTCAGGATGGAAACACTGACCTCACCACTGTGGACGATGACCCTCGAGTCCTGAGTCAAAGAACGTTTTTTCAGAAAAGTTGAAACCAGTCGGCTCAGCTTGCTGCCTCCGCTGGTGGAATGTAATATTAGCATGACAGACTGTTGTGGAGCGTGGGAGGGAAGGAAGGAGAAGAGAGTGGAGGAGGAGGTGTGGGGGGTGGGGGTGGTCTGTGGGTAAAATGATACAGTGATAGGACAGTTGGACGCTACGTCTCTTTTGTTCTTCTGGAGATAAATCAGAACAAGTCGTCCAGTCTTTTGTCCAGCCTGTCACTCTGCTCTGCTTTAAACACAAATAATCCTGGACAATAAAGTCCAAACCCATACAGTTGGTCCTGTCAGTGTCCTGTTCAGCACTTTCTGCCCAACATTCAATACTGTACCGATCTGGACTGTTCTGCTAATAAGACATTAACCATTGCTTAAGATGTTGAATAAAATCCTAGAATGAAAGTTAACAGTGAGCAAAGCAAGGATGAGGATGAAAAGACAGAGAATGGACAATAATTTGGACGCACAGGCCACAGTGGGTACTAGGATTTGAGTCATGGGCCGGGTCAGGATCAGAGTATTTGTGTGAACCAAGATAAATGATGAGTAAAGTCAAGAGTAAAATACTTTCAGCTTTTCTACACAATTTTTACGAAAAATTTGGACAAGTTTGGTGGACCCGATTAAAAAGCCAAATGGGCCACATTCGGCCCCCGGGCCTTAGTTTGTCCACGTTGGGTGAGTTTTGAGTTGTGATTTTAACATGACATATTGACATGTTCAGAGGAGGGACAGTGGGGACATTAGTAGAAGAATGATCCTAGAGATGGAGCTACCAGGTAGGAGACAAAGAGGAGATTGATGGATGCAGTGAGGGAGGACATGGAGGTAGTTGGAGTCAGAGGTGAGGATACAGAGGACAGGGATGAGATGGACATTGTTGACTCGCTGTGGCAACTCCTTAAAAAAGGGACAAGTCAAAAGAAGAAGAAGGGAACGCGCCGAAGGACAGGGATATGTTGATATGTTGGCGTCTTAGTTGTGATCCTGGCAACTGGCTTTTGGACCAGTTGGATTTTATGGATGGACTTTTGTGGGAGAGTTGCAGCAATGGAGATGGTTGGTACTGGGCTACTAACAAGTATGGCAGTTGTGGAGGAGGTGGAGGAGGTGGAGGAGGAGAGCAGTCTGTTGATGTTATGTTTTAACCATCTTGTTGCAATTGTAATTTTTGTATCATACGTGCATCGGTCAGTCCAACTGTCCAACTGACCTCAGTCGCTGACTACAGGGACATGTCCCTTAAGACCATGAGACCAGGATTTGTCTCCAAAGACATATGAAGGTTCAAAGTTATTAAAAATTGGATTAAAATCTACAATTTTGGTTTTCATTCTGTCCAGGATGTCAGGACTGCATGTCCCCTAGTGGTGGTCCCCCAGAGTTGGGACAAATTTTCCTATTGTTATCATATATGAAATAACATTCCCTTGTTCTCTGTGTGTTTTATATTTTTATATAAAAACAGGACTGAACTGAAGCCTGTTGTGTTTGTTGGACATGGAGGAGGTGGAGGTGGTGGAGGTGGTGGAGGAGGTGGAGGTGGTTGATGGTTTTCTCAGCTGCAGACGATCACTCTGACTGGAAAGTTTATAAGAACACAGTTGTTTTTCCTGCCGTACACAGACAACAGTGTGTAGGCTCCAGGAAAAAGACAAAGACAAAGACAAATAAACACAAACAACATCAAGAATAAATGTAACGTATTGTTGCTGCACTGACAGTAGAATCTTTCAGACTGTAGAACAAAACAGAATGGAAACATGGAGAAGTGCCAGCCAGAGGCCTGAAGGGGGAGACTCTACTTTAACATGCTCCGTGGAAAACGAGCCAAAACAGTTTTATCTCCTTTAACAGAAACGTGAACAACGGCCACATCAGCAGCACAGCTCCATTTCCTCATTTTAACTTTACAATTCAGCAGCTCCTTTTTTGTACATTCTGACAAAAACCAGGTTCTCGCTGCACAATACTCTACACACAAACAGCCCCTCCTCACACACACACACACACACACACACGTAAACAACTACTAAGGAGAGGAACGACGGGCTCTAATAGGAGATAATGGATTTTGGGTCAACACCTGGTAATCGTTACATAAGTGAAAGGTGGGCCTTGACATTTTCCAGAAAGTGTCTTGCAACGCGCCCATAATAAGAAGGTCAGTGGGGGCAGACTAGAGCAAAGATGGCACCATGTGATACCTCCAGACCAGGCGTGGGGTAAATATTCAGACTCCCAGGGCAGGATGGGTGCTAAGATTTGGAGACTGGAACACGATGAGATACAGTAGATAGAGTGGTATAAACTAGGAAAGATGTGAGATTAAAGTAATGCATATGTTAAAAATGGTTTTAGCCATTTCTAAGCCATCTAGTGGAGAAATGGAGGTATTACAGATATTTATCCAAACGATAACGGTATACATATAGATACATGGTTCTCAACTGGTCTTATATATATTAAGTCTCAAATACATACTGTATATATATATATACATATATATATATATACTCATATAAACCACTTATTTTAACATACTTATTTTATTCAGCAGTGTACATTTCAGAATAAGGGATTTTCTAAAAAAACAAGTGCTCAACATATAGCAAAAACGGTTTTAGCCATTTCTAAGCCATCTAGTGGAGAAATGAAGGTATTACAGGTAATTATCAAAACAATAACTGTATACATATAGATACATGGTTCTCAACTGGTCTTACTATGGGACCCACATTAAGTCGAGACCCACTCTCGTAGAATTCAAACCATGCAAAAATAATTTTTAAAAAACTTTTGAAAAAGGTTGTTTAATTCAGCAGAGTGTTTCTTTCAAAATAAAATATTTTCTAAAAAAAAACCCACACACACATATGCAGCTGATTCACATTATTTTGATTTTTGACCAGCTGTTCGTAACCCATTCAGTACAGGTCCGCGACCCACATTTGGGTCGGGAACCACCAGTTGAGGATCACTGATATAAATCATAGTTGCAAAAAGTAATTATATTTAAATATAATTACTATATAGAATAACTGTATAATGTGGACTAGTTTGGTGGGCTCGGTAAAATTGCAAAACGTGCAGTATTTGGCCCCTGCACCGCAGTTTGCTGATGTAAAATTTATAAAATAATTAATAAAAAAGCAAATATGTTCCAATATTAAGGGCTGTAAAAAAGCAGTCAGTTTGTGCTTGGAGATTCTCACTGGACCTTCTTAATTTCGACATAGAGAGTGAAAAGTTTCTGCTCCAGATGATTTTATTGGCTGTTTTCAGAGGCCGTCATTGTTGCGATGCTGTTGGAAGTCTGTGTTTCAGATGTGGCTTTGACTCATCTTTGTTTTGTGTCCAGGGACTGCACATGGGCTTTGATTACTTTGTAGGCAAATTGAAATCTCGGTGAAATTCAGACAGCAAATTAAAACAAACAAGCTTCAGAGGAGTTCTCCAGTTGTTTCTGGCTCACAGCGTGCGCCGTCTTCCCATCAACCCCCTCCGTCTCTGTCTGCCTGGCTGCGATTCAGAGGGAGGCCACAGATGGAGGACGACTGTGCGCTCATCTCAACTCTGACAGGTCAATAACGCCCCCTGCTGTTAGCCTGGACGCCCCCCCAACTAGAGGCCCCCCCGCAAACGTAGCCTCACATTATCATCATCCTCACCACATAAGAGCACACCCTGCAGCTACGGACCGCAGCGTGGCTGCTGTGAGGTTCTACTCGCTGGCGTGGCCGCTGACCTGACGCCTGCAGATGAAACAACTGCAGTAATGAACACCCAGAACCCTTGACCCACTTCACATCCACAGTCAGGAGAAGAAAAATTCAGTCCTTCAGGTGTTGTCCATAGACCAAACTATGTTATTTTTTTAGAGAGCGCCCCCTGTGGTCAAAGTAGTGAGGACCCACATTTTCCTCTGGTCATTAAGTCATGACCGTCTCTCGAAAATAATTTTATAAAAAAGAAAAAAACTTTGAAAAATCACTAATTTTAACAAACTCATTTTATTCAGCAGCGTGTACCTTTCAGAATAAGGTACACGCTGTAGGTAAAATAATTTTCTAACATAAAAATTAAATGCTCAACATATAGCAAAATGGTTTTAGCCATTTCTAAGCCATCTAGTGGAGAAATGGAGGCGTTACAGGTAATTGTCAACAACAATAACTGTATATTATTTTTTTGAGAGAGCGCCCCCTGTGGTCAATACAGTAGTGAGGGAGGACACAGAGGTAGTTGGAGTCAGAATAAAAGAGCGAGAGATGGAAAATAGTTAATTTGCAACCCCTGAAGTAGTGACAAAATCGAAGGAGAAGAAAGAAGAGGTTCAACAGGGATATCAAACATGTGGCCCATGGCCCTTTTGTGGTTCCTAGAAAGATATTTTGTGGCCCCCCACTGTGATATGAAAGTTAGTGCAGCGCACAAGATTTAGAGAGAGGTTTCACTGCAGGTCAACAATGCCAGAAATGGTTGTGATGGATGCAGTTATGGATGAACAATTCACTTTCATCCACAACAGTTTCTTATTCATGCACAAGTTAATCAGAAAATAGATTAATTGTAATGATTTTCCCTGAATGACAGTATGTTGTTTCTGGGTAGAACTTATGGATCTCAAAACCCTGGTCCTCAGACTCCTTCTGGTTCATTTTTTGTTGTTTTGTTCTTTCATTTCTACTCATATTTCTTTTAAAATATCTTTCTTTATTTGGTATTGAACATTGAAAGCTGATGCAGCCCTTTGGGCAAATGACCTTGGGTGCAGTGGCCCTCAACTTTTTGTGAGTTTGAGACTCCTGGGTTAGAGAGTGAAGGAGCAGGATTGTGTAGATGTGTATATTGTTCATTACAAGTTTCTCACTTCAATATATGTTGCAACATTAGGAGGATTGTTGGGCGGCAAACACTGTTGGAGCAGCTCGAGTCAGAGGTTTGTGTGTCTTTGCATTTGAGAGGATGGGAAGAAAGGAGTCTGCGCAGTACTTTTAATAGAGGACCACTGGAGGGCAGTGAAGGTTCTACATGTGGCGGCCCATATCAAGTGTGTTGTATAAAAGCCCAGTAAACGTTCAGCAGGGTGTGGAAGAAAGGCCATGCACCGGTAGCCTTGGAACACAAACATGTTGCTCTGACATGTCTGTCCCACGTCCCTCCTTGGACTCTTCTTTTTACTGTTCCATGACCTGCTGCAGTGAAAACCCCAGATGGCTGCGAAGACTCAGAGTGAAAACTCAGAGATTGTCTCTGCTGTTATTTTTTTTTGTGTGTGTGCAGAAGTGGAGACTCTGTGCAGAGACTTACTGAGAAAAAAAATGTGGAAGTGAGTTGAAAGAAAGCAAATATTTCCCTGCACAGACTTGGAAATGAACAAACTATAATTAAAAATTGACATAAAAACAAACAAAGATTCACATGTTATGTCACGTATAATTATTTTTATTACATTTCTGGTCTTATCCTGGGTGATAAGTCTAGAGATCAGGTCTTGATAATCCAATAATCCAATTATACTATAAAAAAAATAATAATCCAATTTTCTACACACTGCTCTCCAGTTTGCTCCTGGTCAGACACCTCTCACGAAGCAAAGTTGAAAATGCCGCAGGGCTCCTGAACACAGCATCACTGTGCCAGGCTGTAAAATAATAACAGCTTGTTTTTGCTCTGCGTTCCCTAAGAAGCAGCTCTTTTGTATGTAAATGAACTAAGACAACTGTTGAAAGGAATCATTCCACTGCAGCAGAGGAGAACTGAGACTGAACAAAACAACGTTGCCTTCACTGAAGTCCTGACCAACGCAGCTTGTTATGAATTATTAATATTAAACTCCTCCCACTGCAAACACACACACACACGCACAGATACACACCCCCCATATAGGCAATTAAAACGGTAGAAACTCAGCAGCAGCTGATGTCAGTAAGTCAGTAAAGTCAGACTGTTATAAAAGTCAGTGATGGGAATAAATATTTCAGCAAACATTAACTGATAGAAGGTAGAACCTCATCCTGAGTCTGTTGGTTCTGACAAATGAAGACTGACCACAGGGTCCAGAGTCTCCGAGGACTCTGTCTTAGTGGATCTTCACAGAAGTTCATCTTTCCTGGGTCGATCAAACCGAACATGACAGACGAGAAGCCATCGTCAATTCTGCAGACGCAATTAGTGTAACATGCATATATGTACATATATGTGTAGAAATATATATGTGTGTGTGTAGAAATATATGTATATATATGTATATATATGTAAAAAATATATATATTTTGTATGTATATATGTAAGTAAATGCACAGGTATAAATATATGTCTATATATTAACATGCAAACAATCACTGTAACACACACACATACACGCACAGACACACACACACACATATATACATATACATGTATAAATAAGCACATATATTATATATTATATATATTATAGTATATAATATATATAATATATACATATATTATATATCTTTTGTTTTTGTAGGTGAAATGACAGAAGTGTAAAATAAATATATAATATTATATTTCTTCTTTTTGCTTGTCCCTTTTTCAGGGGTTGCCACAGCGAGTCAACAATGTCCATCTTCCTCTGTCCTCGTTCTCTTCTACTCTGACTCCAACTACTTCCATGTCCTCCCTCACTGCATCCATCAATCTACTCTTTGTCTCCTACCTGGTAGCTCCATCTCTAGGATCATTCTCCTACCGTCGTGCGTCCACTGTCCCTCCACTGAACATGTCCAAACCATCCCAATCTGTCTTCTCCAGCTTCTTCTTCTCCAAACCTTCCTGTCTGTGTTGTCCCTCTAATCACCTCATTCCTGCTCCTGTCCATCCTTGTCTCTCCTAAAGAGAACCTCAGCTTCTTCAACTTTGAAATGCCTGTTTTTTGCCAAATGAGCTGTGCCACTAGATGGCAGCCTTGCAGCTCATTTTATAAATCTGCTCAATTCCAATACATAAGAAAGCCTTAATCGCCTTAATGAGCAGGCAGCACTTAACTCCCTAACTCTCAGGCCACCAATGTGCTGCTATGTCAGTCCGTCACCAGCGTTCGAGTGTAAGTATGTAAGCATGTTAGCATGTTATAACAAGATACTTATACTCCAACGCTCGTCGTTTCCGCTTCCAGACAGCATTTTTGTAGGACTTAAACTTGGTTCTTGGGCACAGTTTAGTGACGTCACACATGGACCCTCGTGGGCACACTGCCGTGTGATTGGCTGCAAACGAGTAAGACCTCTGATTGGCTGGTGACAGATTGACGTAGCAAAATTACGAGTCTCAAAAATACAAATTAGTGTGCGTGTAGTTTCACACATTTAAAGCACAATTTGCATGCGTGTACCACAATTCACAAACGTACTTTGAAGAACTCACAAACGTGTTCTTCTCAGAATATGTTCGAGGATCCGTGCTTACACTCCATAGAGAACAATTGATTGCTCTGTTCCCTCCATTAGCAGAAGCTCCGGGCTTTATACATGGAATATTACTTTGTTACTGCTCAACAGGTGTGTCTGCGCACTTCCTCCTCAGCCAATATGATGACGTCAATAAATTACTTGTCAACCTGACTTTGACTTTAGTCTTCAGGTCTTCAACATCCTAATGTGTATATATTTCTGTCTGGCACTGGACTAATTCACCTTTTGGCAGCAAAAGACGATAAAAATGAACGAGTCACTGACAAGTTCCTAGCTGCGTATTGTGATGGTAATGAAAACCAGCAGGGAATTATAAAAAAAAAAAAAATGTATAAAACAACATCATAACCGTGATATGTCAAGGTACCTTTGTGCCTGTATTCAGAATTTAATTTTACTTTTAAAGTTCCACCTTTCTTGTTCTCCCAAACACCATCAGCAAAACCATCAGCTGACAGGGGTAATATAAGGCCAAACCGCTAAATTCACGGGGCTCGTCCTGATGTCTTGATGAGTTCATTCTTCGCAAAATCATTAGAGTTCAAATGTTAATGTCCACATTAAGATGCTTTCACGAAACCGAGCACCGAGCTAAAATTATGTGTCACCGGCGCAGTAATTTCCCAGGATACTTGGGGGAAATGTATATTTGAATTAGGTTTTTTAACAACTTTGCGGCTTGATTTATCTCCATTAGACACTTTTAATAGAAAGAGGAAGGGGAGGAATGACGTAAAAATAAAGCAAACACATATAACCGGGATAGTTCTCAGTGAGCTCTCAGGTTCGGAGGAGTTGTAGTGGAAGTACTTAGCTGAGAGGATTTAAAATGAGCAAAGTTCACGGCAGTGAAAATGTCCAGGGACTGGGTTTGTAATTGGACGAGTAAAGCTGTAGCAGGCTTGTAATGCTGTGCTTATCAGGTAGTTTGTAATAATTATGCTAATATATTGTATTATTCTAATAATATCACTCTAATGTACACAGGATGTGTAAAATACAAGATACCTTTCACACCTACTGCAGTCTGCAGTTTTTTTTATCCGTTATCTCGTCGCAATGGGAGCATTCTCCACGACTGCCACCCAAATCACACTGCTCCACATTGTCAGTTTTCCAGTGGGTGGTGCGCCCACTGGAAGTTATGTGGGTAAGGAGGGTGCCATGGACAGAGCACCTCAGAAGTAACCCGGCAGCTGGTACATTAGCACTGTGATACCCAACCGCTGGGCTGGGGACCGGTAATGGTCAGTGCGTGAATTGGCGCCGGGCCGCAGACAAATAATGTTTCTTTTTGGCCCTGTCTGGCTATTACTTACACTTGATCCGTACTTGGCTCAGATTCCATCATCAATAATGCAACTATATTTGATTAGGAAATATTTTTTTTCAGTGAAGACAACAACAATAAACTCAAAATGTTTTTATACCACTCTGGTAGCAGAAAATTATAGGCTGTGTGCACTTGACAAATCATTGTTGTGCCCATGCACAGTTAATTGGGTAGGGAGATATTATAGGTAGGAAAATATTTCTGAAACCCATAAAATATTTTTATTAAGGTATATTTATCTTCCACTACTTAACAACAGGTCCGTGAAAATAGTACGAGACATTTAATTGGTCCGTGGCACCAAAAAGGTTGAGGAACACTGCATTAGAACATGAAGCCTTAGAAGTCTGCTTGCGTTTTATAGATAATACACATAGTTTGGACAGCTAGTACTTTGACATGCCACATATAAGCTGTTATTGTGAATAAAATGAGTAGTGATCTCCATTTGTCATGTCTGAAAAAAGGGAGTTTTCATCATCCTTTTCTCTCCTAAGGAGAATCTCAGCATCTTTAACTCCTCCACTTTCAGCACTGCCTTTTGTCTTCGCCTACTGGTAGTGTCTCCAATCCATACGTCGTGGCTTGTCTCACAAACGTCCTGTAAACCTTTGCCTTCATCTTAGCTGAGACTCTTCTATCACAAAATTACGTGTCTTTAAAACCAAAATATTTGAACACAGTCCTGGCTAAATAATTTTTTTTTGTTAGAATTCTAATTTTCAAACTATGTGTGAGTTTGGTTATTTTGGGATCTCTGTTTTCAGTTCACTTTTTGGATAATGCAAAAAGTGGAAGGAAAGATAAGAAAAAAAAAAAAGTACATTTATATTTCCTTTTATAATCTTATTTTCTTGTATTGTTACCACAAGTTAACTGCCATGATGTCAGATCCTCCAATTTCCAGTGGTACTTGAATGCACATCTTTGCACATCAGTAGATTTCTACATAAAGCTCCATCTGTGTAGACACAACAATAAGCACCAGATATCAATCTACTCTGCTTCTGAAGCTATCGTGTACCTTGCACAAAATGGAGTACTGTCTGTCCAGCAATTTTTTGCAGTATATAAATGAACAGAGACAACTTTGGGAACAGAGAGTTGCAAAAGAAAAAAAAAAGAAAGTTCACAACAAGTTCCTATGGTGAAATATTGTTCTGCTGCAGTAGTGAGAAGTCTCCCTTCCCTCAGGCCACCACAACATGAATGACAGAGTGTGGCTCACGGCAAATACAGTACATTGTGCAGGCAGCTTCAATCACACAAATGTTTCACCTGTGTGTGATAGTGAATACAGGGAACAACAACTTTGCTCTCTGGCTGTGTGATGAAATGTGCAAAGATCCGAAGCAAGATGCAGCCACGAGAGATAAACGATAAATTCATTGCAAATGACTTGATTCAGTTGGGATTTTTAAACTTCTTCATACTACAGAAAAAAAAAAATAAATAAATAAAAATCTCCTTCAAACCTCAAAAGTTTCGGTAAATTCAAGAAATATACAGTAACTCAGGCAGCAAGCTTTGCATTACTGTAGGCAAATATATAATTTATGAACACAAAAATAAATTTATTATAACATGCTCGAACTGTAGACTAAAATTTATACACATTGCTATAGTAGCAGTATATATATATATATATATATATATAGACTTTTTTCTGGATTGTAGTTCTATTCTGGCTTTTGGTTTCTTACTAGTGTTTATGTTTTTTTCTAATTGTTGCCTATTTATGGACACATGTAACAGTTTTTTTTTTTCCAAATCAGGAATTTGGTTAACCCTTTATAAAAGACTTTATATTTGCTGCTAAGTCCAACTGGACAATTTCTATGTGATAACTGCAGTTCTTTGTTTTCCAATGTCCTTGAACTGGTCTCTCAAAGAAGCAAAATTCTGATGTAGGTCAAGTACCCGTGTACATCGTCAGCGTTTAAGTTATGCTCTTTGTGCATGATACCAAAGAAGTCAGAAATGCTGCAAGGAATTCATGAAAAAATAATCATGAAATGTTTTTTGGTAGATGATCGAAAGAATTTATATCTGATTCCTCTATAATTATTATTACGGTGAGTGTGATTTGGATTGCAGTGGTGGAGACTATGGTAAGAGGATGGAAATTAAATTAATTAACTAACCAAACTGTGCCCATGCTGTCAGAGAATCTGAAATTCATGCATCAAAAAAGAATTGTACAATCATCCGCATACAGCTGAAGTAATTCCTATGCATACTTGCCAGAAAAACTTGGTTTATTTATTTTATAAAACACACTGCAGCAAGAAAACCAACTAACCAAACAAAACCTAATACGTTAGTGTACAAGAGACTTGAACGCTTCATTTCCCGGCTTCATGGAACGCTCATTAAAGCTGACAGAAGGGGAGGCTTTTGATACAACATCCCATCGTCTGACTCTGTGAAATTAACATAAATATAGTCAGACAACTCTGACATGCTCTGCTGCCTCCCATGTTTTTTTTCTGACTTTTGTTAAATCTCATTTTTAAGTTGCATCACCCCGGCTGTGACAGCTGCCTTCACCCTCAACACTCCGAAG
>JAFBJS010025417.1:0-10309 GCA_016785265.1 Paraplagusia blochii
CAGTGTCATTGAGCACAGCAGCTAAAATGTAGCACAATGTCCACTGGATAAAAAAAAAGAATACTCTCTCCCTTGAAGAATTTAATGAGAAACACAAACCAATCATGACATCTGACAAATTAGGAGAAAACAGAAATCTGACCATTTAGACATCAGTTGCTTTTGGTATTTAATGAATAGATTCACTCTCTCTACTGCATGAAAGAACAAAAAGCAGAAAAAGTGAACTTTGTTAAGAAAAAAAAAAAAAAAAAACTCTGCAGATCCACCTTAGTCCAATAAAACATTGATTTACACCTAAGCAGCCAGTGAAGTGTCCACAAGTGTGTGTGCCAGTGTTGAGGAACTCACAGGTCAAAGCTCTTGGTCACACCAGACATAAATCTTGGAGAATTGACCAGTTTCTTCTGTTCTTTCTTTGTCCTTTTTCAGACAAAGTGAAAACCGAAGACTCGAGTTCTTATTTATCAAGTACGCAGAAAACTACTTTAAACTCTTGGAGAAAATAAAAACTCCTCTCTAACTATCCAAAAAATGATACTCAAAAGACAACCTCTGATAAATGAAAAGGATAAAATGTGACATTTGAAATGGTAATATGTTTGGTTCTCTCAAATGGCCCAGAAGGCCCTGCGGGTGACCCAGTGCTTCCCTCAGGCTCCGACTTAATGTGGTTGCTGACCCAAAAATACTGGGCAGTGCTTGTTGTGCGAGTGATTCAGTCTGGCGTTGAACACACAATCTGCATACACTATTGGAAGATGGGTTTTATAAAACTGTACTATTGCTTAATGGCAACGCATGTAACTAAAAGGAAGGTATTATATATGCATTTACTATTTAATAGCTATAAATGCACACCAGGGAGCAAAAAAAGGAAACATTGTATTTTGGTGAGTCAGTTAACATGTTAACACATTTGGAGAAACCGTGCCTGAACCACATGCATTTTTGGCATTTTGACTGACACAAAACCATAAACATAACATTTTGTTTATTAATTTATTTTTGTGGAAACATATTTTGAGCCAATTCTTTTTTTTTATAATAATTTTATTAAATATATATATATATTTTATTAAGTAATTCATTATTTTTTTTCAAAATTCACAAATACATTTTAAGAACAAATACATGGACAATGATTAACTAAAGGGGTTTAAATTTTTACAAACGAAAATACATTTGTGAATCAATTAATTACATTTGTGAATTGTCTGCATTTGTTTTTCGAGACTTGTTCTTTGTACGTGGGGCACGTTTGCAGCCTCATTTGTTTACAGCCAATCAAGCAACAGTATCAGATACTCCATTTTGTAATATAGGTATTAGAAATGAGAGAATGCAGGTTTTAGCCCTTACTCAGACTTAAATTATTCTTGTTTTAGCCTCTTAAACCTCCCTAACATGTTCATGTTGCTTAATTGTCATGTAAAGAAATTCAGGATGTCAGTTTTCTTCAAGTAATCTGGCTAATGGAATATACCACATTACATAAAAAAAAAAAAAAAAAAGGATGAAGTGCTAAATATTTGCATTATTAAATAACGTGCTGTTGCACACACCAGCATTGAAGGGGGCAGCACTTAAAGTCTTTTATCATAAGAGGAAAATCCAGTCAATACTGAGACGTGACCATCACTGAAGACTGCGTCCTGAAATCTTAAATGGATGTATCAAAGATGCATTTAAGAGTTTTTTTTTTTTTTGCTTTTCAAGTTGTCGAGTTAGAAAAGCTGTGGTTCCAAATTGATTCTAAACCAGTGTAACGTTTCATTTAAAACCACATGGAGATGGACAGCTCCCCGACGGACAGAGATTACATTGGTTACTTTACATTTCAGCACCAAACGAGGTATCAATCATTTGGACAATTCAGACAGACAGACAGACAGACAGACCCACATGCATGGGGGCTGCTCAGTCTGCTTTGATTGGCCCACTGTAGTCTCAGTGACTGGCCATCACTGTCATCATTTTCTTCATATTGCATGTTTCTTAAAGAAGCATTTCTTGTTTTTTTTTAACCCTGCTTCGTGTCTTAACTCCCCCTGGACCCTCACTGCACTCCAATTAGGTTTGTCACTCAACAACTGCAGATGGAATTAAAGAAAGGGTGAGTGGAGTGTAGGGGTGGTGAAAAGGGGATAAGAAGAGCCAAGAGGTTTGGGACAGATTCTATTACACACACACACACACATACACACACACACACACATATATATATACATATATACAAGAAAACAAGTCAAACTATGAGGTAAAAGAAGAATGGGAGCATGAAAATCAGGGTGGATCTGTTGTAAAGGGGCAAATGAGCAAGGGTAGATGAGTGAATGGTAGGATTTAGCCTGGAGGGCACCTGAATAATGTGGCACCATTAGAGCAGAATACCCCCACTCTGCCCCCATCCACCTTATTCTCTCACCTTGCTAGCTTTTTTTTCTCTTTTTTACTTTCATATTCCCCAACCGTCCTTATGGGAAGCTCTAGCATATTCTCTGCACTTGATTTACAGCTACTCAAACCACATATGGACAATAAGCGATAATGCTGCTTTATTCTTCCTACGCAGTAGAACGTAGTAAAAATGACAAACTGGCAGTGTTTTTTTTTTTTTTTTTTTTTTTTTCTCTTAACTTCCCTGTGAAAGTGTGCCGTTCTGTTAACTGTAGGCAGCTGTGTGCAGTAATGTTATGGATATTTCATACTTCAGATGCTGTGTTTGTTATTTTTTGATTGGGTTTGTGGTTACAGAGGGATTCGCAACAGGAAGACAGAAGAACACAGCAGATGTTCGACTGTTAGTCACAGCTCTGGTTGATGACCAAGTGCCGAGCTTTGACACGAGACGGGAGTAAAAATAGTCCATTGAACACAACAGGATGAGACTGCTTTCACACACACACGCACACACTCTCACACACACACACACACACACACACACACACACACACACACACACACACACACACTACTATATTTGTCCACAAATACATGTGCACATACATGCATACTCTTATAACTAATATATATTTGTCAGTGACTGGACTACTGCAACAAGTGAACAAATCAACCATCCAATGGCAACATCAATATTCATGAAAATATAATAATAATTTCATCAGTTGAAAATTAAACTTGTTCCATTGGTAATGTAAGGCCTTAAGACTCACAAATGAACTGCTTTGCATAGTGGGTAACATAGACATTATCACATGACACTTCACAATGATGTTGTATTTTTATTTTTATTTTTTTTTTTCATTATGGCTACTGGGTTATTTAAAGAATGTGACAGAAATCATTTGATGCAGTTAATGAACACTGTAAACTCTGATGTCATTCAAAGGCCCTTTTGACAGTGTAATGATTATTTGATATTACTGTTGTTGTCTTTGTTTTGCTTTGTGATGGGAAGATTGACAGATGAGGTCAGAGAGGAGTCTCCATAGAGGATGATGTTTGTCCATGATGTTGCGATCTGCAGTGTAGGCAACAACTAGAAGAGAACCTAGAGATGTGGAGGTTTGGACTAGAGAGGAATGAGGGTCAGTCGTAGCAAGACGGAGTACATGTGTGTGAATGAAAAGGAGAACAGTGGAATGATGAGGTTAAAAAAAGTAGTGGTGGTGATGGTGCTGGAGTTAAGATACTTGCGATCATCCGCTCAGAGCAATGGAGACTGAGAGAGAGCGGAGAAGAATAGAACACAGGCAGGAAGGAACAACTGGAGAACAGAGTAAAGGGTGCTTCGTGATAGAAGAGTGTCAGCTAAGGTGTAGGGAAAGGTTTACAGGACAGTTGTGAGACGAGCAATGATGGAAGAGTTTAGAGACACTAGAAATGGGTAGAAGACAGGAGGCAGAGCTGGAGGAGGCAGAGTTATAGATGCTGAGGTTTATCTTAGTGGAGACTAGGATGGACAGGATCAGGAGGTGATTAGAGGAAGCCTCCCTGCTTGGTGGAAAAGCTAAAGAAGCCAGATTGAGATGGTTTGGACATGTTAAGACCTTCAGACAGTTGGCAGTTGGAGTCAGAGTAGATGACACAGAGGACAGGGTGAGATGGAAAATGTGGATTCACTATGGCAACCCTTAAATAAGTGACAAGGTGTAAGGAAAAGAAGAAAGTGTTGTTGTTTTTAACACCTTGTGCAATAAACACCCCCCTATTAGATGGCTAACATCTATAGGCTGTTGCTCCTGTACTGATCCATACACGTCATGAAAAACCAATGCAAACTATTCAGCTGCATTTGTATAATTGTATAACTACACAAGTGAACCAGGCCATTTCAAACCTGTTGAATCAAACGGTCTGCTGTCACTCAGGGATCTTCATTTTCCATCTCTCAGTGACTAAATGTTAAACAATCACAATTTATCATGGACACGTCAAACAATATGTTTTTTTTTTGTGGGTGCTCAACTAAAATATGTATTTTTTTTTTCTTCTTTACTAAATCCACTTTTCCAACTGACACCCACTCCAAATCACTTGAAAGAGCAGAACGTAAAAATCATAGTCATCAGAAATTATTGCACGCTTCACTCATGCACCACCTCCACCAGGAAAGAAAGATGATCGGTAAAGACTGGTCCAAAAGATACCATATTTTATTTTATCTTTTTTTTTTTTTTGGTTTTTGTTTTTATTTATTTATTTTGTGTGCAATAAGAAAAGTGGAGTCAATTTTGACTTTATTGTTTGCAGTGTCTAATGTGTAACTTTGATCTGGGTGGAAACATGTGTAAACATCACAGTTATCTTTCGGCACTTTTGATAATTGTTCATCACTTTGTTTTTTTTTTTTAATTTATTCTTTGTTTTGTTTTTGTTTTTTTTTTCAACTGGGAAAGCAAGTGGTGTCTCTTCACACGACGGGATCTTTTCATGAACATGTCACTTAACGAGCAGCAGCTCCACATTTGCAAATGTCAAGTGTAACATCAACATTGAAATTGCGACCTCACTATGTTACTGACACTTTTTTTTTAAAGATTTTCTTGATATCTTTATTTAATTTGTCACTTTGAAGTCATAGAGAACGGCTTACCACACAAATAAACTATATTTATTTTATTTTTTGGGTATGCAATGTGTTAAGATGATTTTTTTTTGTGTCTTTGCTCTTGGCAGTGTCTCAGCAGAGACTTGCAAATCATTGTCCTAAAATAGGTTGCAGAAGAAGGAGAAGACCACAGAGCAAATGCAAGCAAATATACTTTTTGTAAGAAGTCACCACCGAGGGCTGCCTTCATGTACTAAATAGGTCACGACTTAGTATTTCTTAAAGTTTCAAATTATTGCACAGCCTTGCCTTGTTCAACCATACTTAATTAAGGTAGAAACGTCCATCAGACTGGGTAAAAAAATACTTTTTCACGGCTCCATTTATCTCTCTATCTCCTCTTAATATTTTATTTTATTACAATATCTCCCCATTGGCTGTTTGCTGCGATGTTTGACAAGTTAGTCACTTAGTAAATCAGGTGGGGTAAAACTATTTTACCCAGGGACATGATGGGTCCTAAAATTTGGGGAGGGAGGGGTCAGGAGTAAATAGTTGGAGGATTAGTGTAATCAAAGATAAATGACAAGATGGAAGTCAGGCAATAAAGGTTACCCTTTATTTTTTTCCCCAATACTAAAAATAATAAAAAAATAAAACTGTATTGGAGGGGAAATGCTATGATTCTATAAACTAAAACTCTACTTTGGAACAGTTTGGCGGGCCAGATTACGATGCCAAATGGGCCACATCTATGCCTCGGGCCATAGTTTTTCCACATCTGGCTTCTATATTGAAGGTATGGCAAAATGTGATCAGTGTTGTTGTGCTGATCATGACATTGAAGAAATAGCATATCATCCTTTGATATCTGTAATCAAGGTGCCCTTACATGGACCTATATATTTATAGCATTTAAGATACTGAAAGTACAAGGAGGTACTGCATATGTGTTCTTTTCGTCCCTTATTATGGTTTTAAACATAATAATTTCTTCTGCATCTCCCCCCACGCTCAGTGCACCCCAGTGTTTACCCAGCTGCCTGTGGATTTGATCCATAAACCCTCAAGACCCAAGTACAGCACCTTAACCACTAGGCCACCATGCCACTTCCTTCCTTTGGAATAATAAAAGAAATGACACTATCTAATCTGCAACAGTTAAAATGAAGATGTTGAATGCTAACCAATTTAACAGACTCTACTTTCATAACAAACAACGAAAACTCAAATCAGACAAATTAAATGAGACAACCTAATCCTGAATTACAATGAACTAAGGTGGATAACACATGGTTGGCCCGGTTTACGCTCTGACACCTCCCAGCTTGTTCCCTCGTCTTAATCTTTAGCTCTCGTCTACTAATCTTCAAAAGCTTCTTCTCCACTGGAGGATTTATGTGCATTTGAGAGTATATGTTCAGGGCTCAGTATTTTTTTTTTTTTCTTCTCCATGTTCTAATGCTCTAACTAGAGCGACTGCTTTCTTCACAGATACACTGTCCTTGCTTTGAAGTGTCTAAGACTCCACATGTGTGGGTGAGAATGTAAATGTGCTTATCTTTGTCTGTGTCAGAGGGCGCTTGTTGTTTTTGTGCTGTGGGAGTCGTTCCATGGAGGGGGCAAACTGAGCGGACAAACGAAACAAATACAAATTGCGGTTAATACGTTCCAAGACTGTAGTATAAGGTATAAGGACAAGGTATTTTTTTCTTATTTACAGATATATTTCCTCTCCGACCCCCTTCCCAACAATATTATCAACCATCTATAGAATCCATTACGTTTAACCATACAATTATATGACATAATATATGTATATTTATAATTTTATTTAGTTTTAGAATGTTATTAATACCTTGTGAGTATCCTTCAGGAACCTATGCCTTTGGTATTAACCTCATCACCATAGGGAGCAGTATTTGGGGACCATGCTCAGGCACCACAGTGGTAACTTTAAGGCGGTAAGAGGATTCAAACCAGGTAGGTTTCCTTAACCACTAGGCCACCAACTGCCCACAAGTTAGTATAGTATAAATGGGGAAATGGATATTAAAATGTGTGCATAATATTTATTCATTCAACTTAGTGTGTTTATCCGTTGCCACAGGGGCAGCCAGCAACAAATCCCACTGCACTATACTTTGAACCTTCCTGTGGGTGGTTGGGTCCAATGGAAGTTACGCGGGTTGGGATGGTGCTATGCTCCGTGCACCTCTGTGGTAACCTGGCAACTGGTAGATTCGAAAAATGAAGCCGTGCGACCCAAGTTTGCTTCTTCAACCACTAGGCCACCACTAATGCCCGTACAGAAAATAAATAAATAAATAAAAATACACAATCATGGAAAAACGTTGAAGCAACACTGCTGTTGTCCCAGAGACATGTGGACACATCACGTTTATATATATATATATGTTCTGCATAATTGAGGATTTGCTACCAATGCAACTTGTAAGATACATTAACAAAAATTTAGTGCAGTGTGTAAAGTATGAGATAAGCTGCACAAACTGTTAGAGTGTGTGTGTGTGTGTGTCACAAAATGTAAAGGAAATTTAAAAAAAAGAAAGATGTTCACTATTGCCTGTATCATCAGAAACATCCTGCGGTGTATCATTGTAAACAGCAATAACGGAGCAGAACAAAGTCGATGAGTAATGGACAGACAGATGCTGAGAGATGCTACCAAACATGAGCCAATCAGTGGAAGGAAGAGAAGTGCATGATGAATGCTGTGTTCAATGTCCTCTAACCAAAGTAACCAGTGATATACATTAGTTTATACAAAACTATGTAAACAACAACTTGTATCCTCTCATCCACGAACTAACGCAGCAAAAGGGGAACTGCGAAGTAGAGTGTACTGTAGATACATGCATTTGTGTATCTAAACATGTTTCTCATCACATGTTTGAAAGATTAGTATAATTAAAGTAAAGTAAGAGTAAATAGAGTAAGAGTAAAGTCCTTTTTTTTGTCATTTTGACATTGTGATCCACACCACAGCGCACAATGAAATTTGTGCCTCTGCATTTAACCCATCACCAAAGTGAGCAGTGGGCAGCTAATGAGCGCCCGGAGAGCTGTGAGTGGGGATGATACCAAGCTCAGGGCACCTTAGCAGTAACTTGTCGGTAGGGGGATTCGAACCGGGGGCCTTGCGGACCCAAGTCTGCTCCCTTAACCAATAGGCCACCACTGCCCTAAGCTGGAAAAATGTCACAAAATCAGCTGCTCTCATTGAAAGTATAGTTGAATTCATTGTTATTGTGACACTCGCTGCTTTAGTGTCCAGGGAGCCGTACAGGGGGACAGTGTCATGCCCATAGCACCTCAGTAGAAGCATGACAGCTGGTGGACTTGAACCTGACACCTTCCAAACCCAAGTCCTTAACCACTAAGCCTCCACAGAGGGCATTGGTGGCATCTTAAGGGAGGTAATTAAAGCAATCCCATCCCAGCACTGGGTAGTTTCACTCATTCTGCCATTCCTCCCTCTGCAGAAGATTTGCATCTTTTTTTCTAAATGACTGGTATCTCTCTTGTACAACCCCAAAAACCAAGCTGCTTATTTAGTAGAGAAATAAATGATCAAAAGATTATTGTAAGATGAGGCCATACACAAATGCGTTAATAAATCCACCTTCATTCATGACTCCTAGAACCTGTGTCTCCCCCTGTCTTTAACAATGTTAATTGTTCCTGTTTCTGGCCATTTATCTTATCTGCCACCACTTTACTGTGCATTTTCACCACTCACTACCCGCATCTGTAAACAGATAACAGGGTAAAACTTTAGTCTCAGTTGAAAACTATTATGATATTTTTTGTTGTTATTAAATTTTTCCTAATAAGTGTACCTTTAGTGGAACCAGGCATTAAAATGAACAAGAAATTGTAGAAAATCTATGTATACAGTCAGTTTGCCATGACTGTATGTATAACTCTAATAAATAGTAACCATCTGCAAAAGCATTAGGATGGAAGAAAGGAGGGAGGGAAGGAGGGAAAGGATTGAAAGCAACCTCCCTGGCATTGGGATTCACACCACTGCACACCCACTGTATTAACCCATCACCAATGTGAACACTGGACAGCTTTGAGCGCCAGGGTAAGAGTGGGTGGGGAGGGTGCCATGCTCAGTTGATGGATCCGAAACTGGAACCCCTCAGAACCCTAGTCCGGTTCCTTAGCCAGTAGGTCGCCCCTCCCTCCCTCCCTCCATGTTCCACCCCCATGTCTCCTCTTTCACCCAAAGATTTTGGTTTCAATACATTATTGTCAGATGAGTCTGGGAAAGGCGTGGCGTGACATCACATGGAGTTAGGAGCCAGATGCAGGACTGAGAGTTCAGGGGTAAAAAAAAAAAATAACAAAACTAAAAATCACTGGCAAACGAATTGGTCAAAAACAAAAGCATGAAAAAGCATGAACAAAGCATGGGCATGAACAACTAAGAAAAATAACCACGACCGGAGACATCCTGGATTTGACCAGGGACAAGCAAGACACATGACATGGCATGGCAAAAGACATAGGCAACTAGTAAGCAACATGAAACAACAAACCAACAAGACGCAGAGAGGGAGAGGGTTATATAAACACCAGGCACCAGGTGACACAAGTGAGACTAATGACAGACACAGGTGAGCGTGATCACAGTAAAGACAAGACACTGCAGGAGGGGAAGACAGAGACCTGACAGAAAACAGGCAAGACAACAGGAAGGGAAGACAGACAGACCTGACAATTATATGATTATGTCCATGCAGGTTCTCAGTCATCCAGGTCATGGACAAGGTTAAAGAGTTTCGTTAGTCAACTGGACGTTCAGCTTTTTGGAGAACGTTTCACCTCTCATCCAAGAGATCCAAGATCCAAGAAGTACTGAAGAAGCCTTTTGGATGAGATGTGAAACGTTTTCAAAAAAAAACAAAAAACTGAATGTCCAGTTGCCTAACTAAACTCTTTAACCTATTATATGAGTATGTTGATGAAGGTTCTCAGTCATCCAGGTCATGGCCAAGGCTCTCAACCAAGAGGCTTCTTCAGTTCTAACTGTTAGTGGGGAGTAACAGACTTTATATCCTGTGAGCAAAGAGAAAGGGCTGTTTCAAGTCCCTCCTGTTGGGTGCACCTGGGGATACCTCTGTGTGATACCAGTCCTTGGGCGGGTATTGATGGGTGGTTACTGTTATTGTGGGAGTGGTTTTGGTCACAAGGCTCGTTAATATGCAAACTGGTTGTTGAGAGTGGAGTCATTTGGGTGTTGTTCCCAAAGGGGCTTTGTAG
>JAFBJS010025417.1:10667-21769 GCA_016785265.1 Paraplagusia blochii
CCTTTAAGTTTATGTGTACGGCTGAGTCCTGACCTGAGGTGTTAGCCCTTCCATGTAGAGCCCATGCGCCTGTGTAGTGGCTGCTTGCTCTCTCTGTATTGGGGAGACCAATGGCCAACAGGAGGGACCTGAAACACCCCTTCCTCCTCACTCACAGGATATAACTTCTGTTGCTCCCCACAAACAGTTAGAACTGAAGTAGCCACTTGGATGAGAGGAGAACGTTTTCCAAAAAACTGAATGTCCAGTTGCCTAACTAAATTCTTCAACCTATTATATGACTAGTTATATATGGACTAGCTCAGAGTTACAACTGCAGGATTGTGGAACTGCTGTGCCCCACACCCCATGCTCAGTTAAAATTACTTGGGGCATATAAACCGTTTGTTCACAAAGGGCATTAAAACAGTGTAACCAAAAACACTATCCGCACAGTGTTGCTCTCGGCCATTGTTTACAGAAATAAAAGCTCTCCAGAAGAGTGCTGTCGTTGAGAACTCTGTGTGTGTGTGTGTGTGTTGGTGGCAGAGGATTTGTGCCGATCATGTCACGCTACACTGGTGAACTCAGCTACATCATCTCTGGACTACTGTGGGACATTCTGCGCAGTCCACCACAGAATAACAAATGCTTTCTCTCACACTTGCAAAGAGGAAGTCCTACTTAAATATAACTTGCCATTTCAAGGACACAGCTCTTCTGGACTGGCCCAAAAATCACTTAAAAGAAATGAATATCAGTTTAATGCATTTTCAAAGTGCTTTTTACATCACAAATGTATTTGTTATGGAATGCAGCAGAGGAGAAACTCAGCCCTAAAACTAAATGCACCAATGTTGTTTTGATGCATTTGCTTCTTTTCCCCGATTTGCTGTATCTGTGTATCCTCTTGTCTCGCGATTGGTTGTGACTAAGGATATTATGACTGTATTGGCATTCATTCAAAAGCAGTGACACAGTTGTGGATGCTGACTCAGCCAAACAGCGTTTTGCCGATTCCCTCCCTGTGGCAATGAGCGTCAATGTTGCCTCACACATCACCTCAACGAGAGTTTGGACATTATCACCTGCCTGAATGGCTGTCCACTGAGAGAGGAAGAGAGAAAGAGAGAGAGAGAGAGAGGTTGGAACTACTGAGTGTGAAAAACAACCTTGGCTGAAACAGCAGAGCTTTTAAACCACTCAGATTTCTATATCTTGCCAAAGGATCCAAGGACAATAGTGAAAATCCACCTCACACAAACACGCCAGGCAGGATTGTTGAGAGAAAAGCTCTGCTGTTTTATTTGAAGTACTAGCTCAAAAAAAAAAAAGCCCTAATCACTCTGTTTGACATGCAGCCTTATTACTTTGTCCAGGACTATAACACGATGACAAGACGCGAGGCCGAAGCTCTAAGCGCCAGGACTCGAAGCGAGCCATGAAGAACCCTAATGTGATAATCAATTGAGAGAAAAAAGAGGGAGAGACGTCAAAAGTGCTGGGGCTGAAAAACAAAAAGGCCTTGCTAACAACAATAGTCGATCATGTGGCCCTCTTCAGTGACCTTGGAGGGGAAATGTGAACAGAGAAGTGTGAGGAATAAGAAAAGAGAGAGAGAGAAAAAAAGAATGAGTTAAAATACACGTGTGGAGATGGGGTGGGGATGCACAAGGCGAGATGAGAGGGGGAGAAAGGGCCCAGTGGCCAATCTCTTAAGAGAATATGATTTGATTTATGGAGGCTATTACACTGAAGGACAAATAAATGGGGGTTATTAGCAGCATATCAACAGATGTTAATGTTTGTCCACACACACACACACGAACGTGTACAGGCTGAATGAAAACCCATGGAAACTGTGTGTGTGATGAATAGGCGATTGAGGACTAAAAGCTCAATGCTTTCAGTCTTTGCGCACGCAGCCTTGTTATGTTTCGCCCATTTCAATTGGAGCAAAGTATCTGTGGTGTTTAAGGCTGATTTTGCTTTTAGCAGATATCCGAGACCTTTTTAATGCCATGCAAATAGCACCTTTCTGTCTGGCATTGTATCGTCAACTAAGTGTGGGCAACATGTGGAAACAGCGCTCAAAAGGACGCAGACTTGCAGAGGAAATTGTATTTGTGTGGCTGCTGGAATCGAGGTGTTTTAGAGAATGAAAGAGTCAGAAGCTGACAGTGAAGGATAAAAAATAAAAATAAATAAAAAGACAGCGGAGGAGAGGAGCGGAGCGGAGCAAAAAAGATACGTATGGGGGAGGACAGAACAGAGGCATTCAAACAAAATGGGAGGAATGAGAGAGGCGGACATACACCGAAAAAAGACAGGATGAATAGGGGAGTGAGAAAGACAGAGAGAGAGGGATGGAGGGAGGAACAAGAAGTGCCTCTTTGCAGATGAGAGCCTTGGAAGCCAGAAGGCAATTTAAGAAGACTTGGCTCCTTCTCGGGCATGACAGACTGCTCACTCCCCAACCACACGCACACGTGCATGTACGGACATGAAGTTGTTCATGCATACTGGTATTAAAGGAAATATAAATAAATAACACACAAAAAAAAGTTAAACAAGCAGAAGCACAAGTGTTCAGGCAATTGTCAGGAAAAAGTATGAAAATGTGCAGATGCCTATGAAAATACTCCAGCTTTAGGGAAGCAGAAGCTCCCCAGCCGTCCAAATCCTTTCAATCCCTGAAACTTTGCAAAAATACCAAGAAATGTGTGTGCATGAGCAGAAAAGAAATAACACAGATGATGAGGGCGTGCATTCACGTGCAATTTGCATCACCTAAATCATTGTCATTTTGAAGACTCAGACTGAACCAGTACTTGTATGAGGGCATACATACTAATGCCGATTGTAAATCTACATTCAGGGCACTCTCACGTTTCTCCATTTGGGCAGAACGCCACCGACTTTGGCCCCACAGATAATAGCTTGAACTTAAGGCTTATTCTGCAATGCACTGTCATCGTCTGCAGACTACAACTTTTTATTTATTTATTTTTTATTTTTGGTTTTAGATGACCAAATATCTGGCTCATTTTGATTTTTTGTACAAGGACATGGACATGCAAAAGTGTTCGTCTCTGGTGCCTTGCAGTTAAAAAAAAAAAAAAAACGGGGTTCAATGGCTAGAGGATGATGTAAGAACTGCTTTTTCTAAAGTCTTAAATAAAAATGAATTAAAACTATATTAATCCCTAGGGTGGGGGCAGTGGTGGCCTAGTGGTTAAGGAAGCAGACTTGGGTCCGCAAGGTCCCCGGTTCAAATCCACCAGGTCACCACTGAGGTGCATAGCACCGTCCCACGTAACTTTTTGTGGGCTCACCTCCCACAGGAAGGCTCACAATATGGTGCAATGTGATTTGGATGGTTTCAACTGTCCCTGCGACCCGGCAACGGACAAGCAGAAGAAGATGAATGAATGAAGAATCCCTAGGGAGTATCCTTCGGGAAATTTTGCCTCTGCATTTAACCCATCACCATAGTAAGCAGTGTGGGGGGACCATACCCTCAGTGGTAACTTGGCGATAGGGGGATTTGAACCGGGGGCCTTGCGAAGCCAGGTCCGCTTTTCTTAACCTTTAAGCCACCAACTGCCCCAGTTGACATTGACATTGATTCTTCACAAAAAAATTCCCATATGTGATTGTGAAAGGTTGTTTTCCTCTAAATGTCCACACCAGTATTACTAGTATTACAAAATTAAAATACTATTACTATTATTACAAAATTAATTGTATGTATGTATATATATATATATATATATATATATATATATAAAATGTTTAAAAAAGTAGTAGTTTAAAATGAACTAAAGACCACTATGAATAGTTGTGGTGTTCGACTAAAGCACTATTTTCCAAGAAAAGAAAAAGAAAAAACTAAAACTCCATTAAAATTCATGAAATAACACTTCAAACAGTAATAAATGCCAGAAGGTTGCAGTTAAAATAGTTGCCATTGACAATCTGTGAATTGACATCTGAAGAAAACGTTTCATTTACACGTGGAACAACAGCATATGATTCACATTGCCTGCTCTTATGATAATGTAAATGCCATGCAAGTTATAGTCATATTAGTTAAAAAACAGTTAAAAAAAACATGTTGTTTTATACCTACAATAGCATCAATGGAGTGTATACTTATGGAAGTGTTGACATTTAGCATTATGTAACTATATTCAGTTTGAGTTCAGCCATTAGATTCGGTGTGTGCCACTCGGTGCAATTCAAAATTATATTACGCCCAAAGAATCTAATTCTTCATAAAATGGTCACGGAAAGAAATGGGCAAAATGTTTCCCAACAATCTAAACCGATTGCAACTTGTTATTTTATAAATTAGGTTTTTTCGAACAGAGAAGTCAGAGATGATACAGGCAGAAACATGAGCACATCTTTCATGCCCAGATGAATTACGCAGCTCTTGTGTTCTTCCTAAATATTTTAGGAAACATTTTCTCCTAAACAAGCATGAAGTGTATTTATTTATTTTTTTTCATGTTACTTGGAACACACCCTTTTTCTCACTTACTTTCTTACTCCTATTACCAACACCCTCAGTTTTTATGAACTTAAAATGCAGCACCTGTTGTTGAATATGTCAGTGCTAACACCCTTCACAAACCTGTGAATTCCATTATCATTCCCTTGCACAAACACATGTATTACATCCACTCCTGTCACCTTTTTTTTTTTTTTTCCGCAAGGGCATGGATAAAAATGTGGCCTTAAAGTAACTTGTCAGACACTGGCAGAAAATTATCCACCAACTGCTTCTGATTTTCATTTTTTTTTTTTTTTTTATGCAGACGTAATTATTTGAAAAAAAAAAAAAAAACTTTAGTCATTATGATTTCACTAAGCGGCTTCGTATGTGTGTTTGTGTCTGATAGGATTGATATTTCCTGCACACACCAGAACAACAACAACACAGGGGTCTGCAAGTTTAATAAGGGCAGGTTGCTTATGAATTCTAACGAGTGGCATGAGGATAGGACTGTAGATTATGACGGCTTGGCTGCCAGACGCCCACCCTGTGGTTAACATGTCTGACACATTCTTAGGCTGTCTTTCTGCCTGGCTGCTCACACCTGCAGTCCTCCCCATGTACTGCCATGTACACACTTGCCTGTGTCAGTCTACTTGGCAGTCCATTTTTAGCTGTGTGTGTTTGCACTCTCCTCTCATGTGATGGTGTTGGCGGTGCTGTCTTACTCTGTCGTATTTTACTTTTCTCTCCGTAGCAAAAGAAACGGCAGGAACCTCTGCCTGTGATTCTCATCTTCCACTGTCTTTTTAGGCCGAACTGCCCGGGGAATTTGTTTCTTCATATAGAGCCCAGCTGCTCACTGAGATTAAACTCTTCAACAATGAGAGACAGAGTCAGAGGGAGAGTAAATAAACAATAGTGTAGGTGTCAAGATGTTATAATGCTATTATAATAGCCTTTTAACACTGGGATTACTTTACTGCCTTTTTTTTATTGCCGTTTTCTGAAGTTTGCATTCACTTACCCATTACTGGGTTCCGGGGGCTGCAGTCTAACTGCAAAAAAACTGTACCTTCCTGCAGGTCGTAAGCCCACTGGAAGTCAACCGCCCTTAACTTGCCAGGAGGTAAACCCTGGAGTTTCACTCTGAGGACACAGATATTGCCTCGGGGCCAAAGTGAAGGCCCTTGTAAACTCTTTTTTTGTCAACTTACACACTTTGTCTACATCTAAGCAGCAAGAACGCTCCTGTTTCCATCTTTCAAGATTCTTCTCCAGGTGTGAATGACTACCAAGAATGTAGCCCTAAAGAGGAAGTTGTCACAGTAAAACAACAGCAGCCACACTATGACCCATTGCCAAGATTTTGTCAACTGTTGGGTAGAAGTGTTAAAGAAGGTTTGTGTGAATCATAGAGGAGGTTGGTGTCACCTGACTGAAGTGTGGCAACCTAGCGATTCAAAGCACATCCTGATGGATCAATGGTGGCACTAGGCTACTTGAAAGAGGCTAATTTTGGTTATATATTTCCTACTTTCCTCTTCTATCCACTGAGTTTCCTTCTGAACTCAGAAGAGCATTTCCAGTACTTTTATATAAATACATAAATTGATAAAAATATTGGGGCAGGGGTGGCCTAGTGGTTAATGTACTGGACATGCCATTGTCCCCACACACTCCTCCCGGGTCCTTAAAGCCCACTTTTTTGAGTGGTGATGGCTTAAATGCAGAAGTCACATTTTATTGCGTTTGTTGGTGTGAATCACAATGTCACAATGACAAGGAATTTGAAATACCTTTCTTCTAAAAATGTTTGGCTACAAGTAAGGAGCCAAAATTCGTCAGAGCAGAACACAGGCATGAAGGTTTATTGTGAGCAAAAATAGCTACAACAAAAGAATGCACGTTGAGAAGCTAGTATTACTTACAACAAACTTTTGTCAGAAAAATTATTAATTCTTGCTTTTGAGCTAGAAATATCAAACATCAACCAAAAAAAACAGAGCACAAAAGGCTCAGTATATTTAAAAATTCTTACATGGCTAATTACGCTACTAGACAAAATAGGAAAGAGCTACCCTCGTGCTGGGTTCAACAATTCTTATTTTTTGTGAGTTTTGGACATATTTAAAAAAAAAAAAAAAGAAGAAAAACGATATAGCAAGTAATTAACTTCAGAAAACAAAGGCATACATGGAAACATCAATTATTTCAACTACAACAAAAATCTCCTGGCTCGTAATAAACGCAGACCCATTTTTTGTCCCCCAATCAAAGTCTAGACATTAGAGCCTTGGTGAAAGAAATCCTTGCCTACATTATGAAAAAAAAAAAAAAAATTCTGAAACTTTCTTCTCCAAAGTAAAAAGGTTGTACATCGGTTTCTTCTCTCTGCTAGTGAATCTTCAGGTGCTTCTTAAACCTCTCCATTGAATAGAAAGCCTCTCAATTCTAATGCACTCATACTGAGATCTTCCTCGCCCTAAAACAGTGGCTGCATGTGTTTTTTTTGTGTTTGTGCATCTGTACCATTGCATGTGTGCAAAAAAATACCGAGAAATACTGGGGAGTATATTCACACATTACTGTATATGTGATTGTAATTTGCATATTCGCACAGCTGGGGCTTATGGGTGTATGAAAGCCACATCTTTCCACTGGTGTTTGTCAACGTCGCGGCAGCGTTTCACAGTGTTCCTTTTACTTTCACAACCTCACACTCGAGCTGAGGGGTGCTGTCCTGTCGGTAACCCTCCTTTTGCCTGACAGTTGCCATGGTGACCACCACTACACCACAGCAGTGGGAAGCTGAACAGGGAGGGCGGAGAGGGAGAAGAAGCACTTTGGGATATGAGCGAGAAAGATAGAGGTGGAAAAAAAAAAAAAAAAAAAAAAAACTTGCCAGGTACGTAGGGGTGAAGACGGTTAACAGAAAAAAAGGGCGAGGGAAAAGAAATAGAGAATGTCACAGGAGCTGCGCCGAGGCTCTGAAGATGTGAGGCAGGAAGATATGATGGCTGCAGAGACTGGAGACTAAATCAGAAACTACGAGTGCTCTTCATGCACACAGCTTGGTGTTGATAACCGTGAAACTCCAATAAACTGTGGGACAAAAAAGAAAATTGCCACCATGTTGGCCTCTGCTTATTTTGCACCAAATGAAAATGGTCGTCAGGTGTGAAAGAGTCTCCTCTCAGTCGAACACTAACCTAAAAAAAAAAAAAAAAAAAAATAATAACAATTCTAATAAACATTTATTCATGTACCCATCCCTCAGAGTTCAATTAAAAAATCTCTAAGCAGATTTTGAAAAAAAAAAAAGAAGAAAAAGAAATAATTTAAAAAAAGTATTATTTTTACTCTCTTCAATCCTGGAACAGATAATTACAATATGAGAACAAGGCGGTGGAAAGTGAAAGTGCAGTGGAGAGAGGTGTTTAGGACGAGAAGTTGTCAGATGCAATGACACAAGAATTAAAAAAATGATACATTTTTGGTGTGAATCACAATGTCACAATGACAAGGAATTTGAAATACCTTTCTTCTAAAAATGTTTGGCTACAAGTAAGGAGCCAAAATTCGTCAGAGCAGAACACAGGCACGAAGGTTTATTGTGAGCAAAAATAGCTACAACAAAAGAATGCACGTTGAGAAGCTAGTATTACGTACAACAAACTTTTGTCAGAAAAATTATTAATTCTTGCTTTTGAGCTAGAAATATCAAACATCAACTGAAAAAACAGAGCACAAAAGGCTCAGTATATTTAAAAATTCTTACATGGCTAATTATGCTACTAGACAAAATAGGAAAGAGCTACCCTCGTGCTGGGTTCAACGATTCTTATTTTTGTGAGTTTTGGACATATTTAAAAAAAAAAAAAAAAAAAAAAAAAAAAAAAAAAAAAAAAAAAAAAAAAAAAAAAAAAAAAAAAAAAAAAAAAAAAAAAAAAAAAAAAAAAAAAAAAAAAAAAAAATCTCCTGGCTCGTAATAAACGCAGACCCATTTTTTGTCCCCCAATCAAAGTCTAGACATTAGAGCCTTGGTGAAAGAAATCCTTGCCTACATTATGAAAAAAAAAAATTCTGAAACTTTCTTCTCCAAAGTAAAAAGGTTGTACATCGGTTTCTTCTCTCTGCTAGTGAATCTTCAGGTACTTCTTAAACCTCTCCATTGAATAGAAAGCCTCTCAATTCTAATGCACTCATACTGAGATCTTCCTCGCCCTAAAACAGTGGCTGCATGTGTTTTTTTTTTTTTTTTTTTTGTGTGTTTGTGCATCTGTACCATTGCATGTGTGCAAAAAAATACCGCGAAATACTGGGGAGTATATTCACACATTACTGTATATGTGATAGTAATTTGCATATTCGCACAGCTGGGGCTTATGGGTGTATGAAAGCCACATCTTTCCACTGGTGTTTGTCAACGTCGCGGCAGCGTTTCACAGTGTTCCTTTTACTTTCACAACCTCACACTCGAGCTGAGGGGTGCTGTCCTGTCGGTAACCCTCCTTTTGCCTGACAGTTGCCATGGTGACCACCACTACACCACAGCAGTGGGAAGCTGAACAGGGAGGGTGGAGAGAGGGAAAAGAAGCACTTTGGGATATGAGCGAGAAAGATAGAGGAGGAAAAAAAAAAAAAAAAAAAAAAAAAAAAAAAAAAAAACTTGCCAGGTACGTAGGGGTGAAGACGGTTAACAGGAAAAAAAGGGCGAGGGAAAAGAAATAGAGAATGTCACAGGAGCTGCGCCGAGGCTCTGAAGATGTGAGGCAGGAAGATATGATGGCTGCAGAGACTGGAGACTAAATCAGAAACTACGAGTGCTCTTCATGCACACAGCTTGGTGTTGATAACCGTGAAACTCCAATAAACTGTGGGAAAAAAAAGAAAATTGCCACCATGTTGGCCTCTGCTTATTTTGCACCAAATGAAAATGGTCGTCAGGTGTGAAAGAGTCTCCTCTCAGTCGAACACTAACCTATAAAAAATAAAAATAAAAAATAATAACAATTCTAATAAACATTTATTCATGTACCCACCCCTCAGAGTTCAATTAAAAAAAAATTCTAAGCAGATTTTAAAACAAAAAAGAAGAAAAAAAAAATATTATTTTTACTCTCTTCAATCCTGGAACAGATAATTACAATATGAGAACAAGGCGGTGGAAAGTGAAAGTGCAGTGGAGAGAGGTGTTTAGGACGAGAAGTTGTCAGATGCAATGACACAAGAATTAAAAAAAAGATACATTTTTAAATGACAAATTGTGGAGCCCATTGCTGCTTTTGGAGAATGATGTAGCAGCTGCTCCTCTGTGACAGGGTGCTGACAGTGAGGGGTGATGCACTGCCACGGTGTTTTTACTACCAGGGTAAGACAACATGTTCTCAGACGTAGCCGTTTATTTGCTCACTACAAGCTGCACATGTGAGGTTAATTGGTCATTATCTCCATGCCAACGGTGAGCTCAGAGATTGTTCTGTTGATCTACATGTGTGCTGCCTGGTAAATAGTTTGCAATTGTATTTATTGGTTTGTGCAATCAATTGATTACAAAGAGAATGCTTAAAGGTCATTAGTAAAAATGAAAGTACAAGGAATTAAAAGATGTTTTGGTTGTGAAAATGATGATGTTTGTGTAATTGATACTTTACTCAACATTTACACTGTGTTCCAAATTACTATTTAATGATTTTCCAAAATAATTTATATGAATATCAGTCATCATGATTTCCCAGTCGTCAACGATTAGAGTACAAGTCCAATGTTTTTGAATGAACCTCCTGATGATAATAGTACATTTAATATACATATACAGTATAAATAAAACCACAACTGCACCATGTTTTCCATAGTCATAAGTGAGAAGCTACGAGTAGTTGTTCTACTGTGGTGTACAAATATTATTGATAAGACAATATATTTGCCTGTTAGAAAGAGTCCTGGAGTACGGAAGCATATTGCTGCCACACTTAGAAAAAAAAAATAAAAAATGGCTCAGTATCACGTTATAACGTGATACGTTTTACATTATTTTGTGATAGTATCATGTTATAACGTGATAAGTTTTATGTTATTTCGTGATAGTATCACGTTATAACATGATAAGTTTTACGAGAACGCACACTTGTGTGCTGTGAATCAGCTACATATTTCTAGATAGTCTGATGATCTTGATTAAGTTTCTCAGCTATTTGGATTGTCGTCATTTGTTGAAAGGTCCTTCTTTTTCCCCGTCTTTGTTGAAAATGGTAGCCTGCTTAATAATGTGGAACAATTTTCTTTAGTAGTCTCCCATTTAAATACTCTAGTGAGATAACAGTGCAGGGGAGGTTAGTAGGAAAATGTAAATCATACATTAATCTTCATCTGCTTATCCATTAGGCAGCAGTGTCCACGACAGCCACCAAAACCACACTGCTGAGCCTTCCTAGAGGGGCAGTTGGTGGCCTAGTGGTTAAGGAAGCGGACCAAGAGGACTCAGAAATGGTCCGAGAGACCCCGAGTTCAAATCCCCCTACTGCCAAGATACCTCTGAAGTGCTCCGAGCATGAAATTGTGCCAACACATGCCCGCTGCTCACTATGGTGAAGGGTTAAATGCAGATGCATGATGTCCT
>JAFBJS010025477.1:8058-23946 GCA_016785265.1 Paraplagusia blochii
GAGGTCAGCTGATCCAGACTGCTCTTGCGGAGGAGTACAGCCGGAGCAAGGGACAGAGAAAGCTGACAGGAGAGAGACATTATTGGGACTGCGTTTGTGTGAGAAGCAGTGAAATCGTGTGTGAATAAAGCGTTGGAACTGGACTCAAAGTGTGTGTGGTCGTGTCTGGGGTGAACACAACGTTACAGAGACAAAAGTCTTAATGATTCTTACAGATATTTCATAAATATGCTTTTATTCTCATTAAACTGTTATCTATGTATGTATTTGTAGTTGTCTATAGTTGTTCTTTACCTGTAAATTGTTATTTTCTTTCTTTATATTTTTCTTGCTGTCTGTAAATCCTCACATAGTTTGTATATTGTCTTGTCTGTACATTATCTAGATGTCTGTAAATTAACTCATTAATTCTTACTTGTACACTTTTGGCTGCATATACCCTTAGTTGTTAGTCTATTTTATTTGAGTTTGTCAGTTTTGGCTACCCATGCTACATTGCCTTGTTCCTGCTGGCATGGGGCCTACTAAGGAAATTAACCTTTAAGCTACAGTTGAGTACATTTACATTATTTTGTTAAAAGTTCATAAATGAACATTGTCCCTCTATAACACTAATGATAAATAAATAAATATTGCGCCTGTTATATCAGATAGTGGATATAATCTGACATCCCAAGCACTTTCAGTAGTACATAGAACTAGAACTTTAATTGCTTAATTGCTAAATGCGAACACATTGAACACCTTATTGTGGAGTAACGAGCGGACAGTGCATGAATCCGTCCGCTCTCTAAACCAAAGTCAAAAAGAAATACAGTTCTTGAAGTTGTAATGGCTGTTGGTGTCATGCAGAAAAGCTGAAGTAGTAAACAAGTTTTTCAGATGGAAAAACTATGGAGTAAATTGAAGTTGGACTTCATCAAGAGACACATCCAGTCATAAAAAGTCATATGAATGATTAATGAATCATACCAAGCTGATGAGCATTAAGTCAAAGAAAGAAGCAGATGGAGAACATCAACCTAAACAAAGACCTGTTGCAACCATTGGAGAGGGTAAAATTGAAGTCAAATATGTACATATTCTAGTGAGAACTATTAAGATTTGTTTGATTTGCGGATATTATTCCTTAAATTATTCTATGACCTGTATCACAAGCTGACGTCATGGTGGAAAATGTGGATGTTTTGTGAAAAGGTATAACTTGTCTCACTTCTACCAGATCAAGACCAGGGCTAGCACAACATACTACATACTTTCAATCAACCATTTTTGTCTTTAACATTGTTGGACAAATGAGTTACATAGAAAGCAAACTAATGGTAATTACTGTTCTGATGTAATTACTTTAAATAAGCCATGATGTCTGCGATGGTCTTAGGTGTGATAGTGGTGTGTGACAGTGGTCCTCAGTGTGCTCAGACAAATGGAAGACTAGAGCGAATATGTGGCATGTGCGATGCACATACAATGACACTACTTTTATGAAGACCCCACACCCCAAGTATATATGTACAGTATGTGCACGTATATTCTTGGCATACATACAGTACACTGTCCATGTTCTTTATTTATGTACTGTAAATATACATATATATATATATAGTCAATAAAAAATATACGTGTGCAGCAGCCACGACGCATGGCATGACATTATCGGATGTTACCTTTGAGCTGAGGCATGTCGAGCCCTCGGTCTGTACCACGGGTCTAAGTTAAGGACTACTGCAGACTGTAAATAAGTCACGTCGATGTAAACAAAATGTATCGTTAATCTTAGCCTGAAGTTTCCTGGCGAAGCGTTATTGGTGATTTTAAACATTAACTTTTTACAAGGAATATGACTTTCGAACGGTTTAGTTAAAACGTCTAGTTTAGAACGTTTTGAAAAGGAGTAGACTTGTCATTTCTTTCAGCGTCCTGTTGTGAAAAGGGCGGGGCGCGTAGATAGCGATAGATGACAGAGAGAGGGAGAGAGAGAGAGAGATGTCAGCTGGTCTGAGGGAGCAGTGTGAGAGGAGAGCAGACGTGTGTACGTATGGACGTGTGCAAATGTGAGCGCGCCTCTTCATTTGTGTGTGCGCTCGAGTGCGAGTGCGTATGTGTGCGAGGGGGAGGCGACGGGGGACAAGGTGAAAGACTACAAAGTGCGGAGGGTTCGGTTTTTATCGGGGAGGGTGGGGAGTGGAGACACTTAAGCTTTGGACGTCCAGACGTGGACACTCGAAGCGCGCCGGCTGCTGTGCTGTCGTGCGTCCTGGACTCCACTCCATTGAGCTGCTCTTATTACCATAAGCAGTCGGATGTCTGTTTCTGGAGCTCCTCCTGCTCACTCGGAACGAACACGGTTAGGCTCTGTATATGCGGTGTGTTTGGACTGACTTAGCATGATGAGAGACAGCAATATGGCATGCTGTTTTAAAGGTTTTGACTTACATTTTTTTTTATCCCCACAGGTGACACCGACTTTTTGATTCCACTCAAGAAAGCCCAAAATAAGTCATTTCACTGCACAGTGTGTACTCAAGAGCGCTGCAGGTAACCCTGTTAACGTACACGAAAAGTTATGCTCTATGTCTATGTAATGTTGTTGGGAGTACGCAGGTTAATTGCTACGCAGCCGTTACTTTCTACATACACACACAGTAGCATTAGATTTGGAATTACGTCTTGATAATGTATGAAGATTTTTTTAGCATTTTAAAACGACATAGAAACTTTCGACGCGGGAATTTAGGTCTGTGGTAGCCATTACTGCAGATGCTGCCAGGTGTCAAACGGCATGGGTTAATTAAATGACGTCAGAGTAATGTTTTTCGGAATAATTTAGCTTTCATTACCTCAGGCTAGTGTCAGCTATACATATATTATTATTGTAATTTATCTGTTCTGTTCGTGCTTTCATTACAATATACATATATACATATATAAACAAAGTGGTTCCCCAAATGGGTTGGGGGTCCCCCTTTTTATTCTACTTAGCAAGAATACAAAAAAAATAGTAAATTGCTGTTTTGTCAATTAAGTTTATTATGTTTTGAAGCAAAGACCGTTGGGTGGGCTCTACAAAAGTCACTTCTTCATAACAGGGTGCCTGTAGAAATAGTTTGAAAACCCCTGGTGTATAAATAAGTGGAATGTGTTGGTTTCAGAAAAATACAGATACACTTGCATGTTTATCTCTCATGTAAACAACAACTGTTATTCCTCCTTCCATTTGTCGTCCTTTGAATGTGTGTTTGTTATTTATAAACCAGACATCATGATCTAATTAAGTATGTGGAAGATTGTTAGGGAACGTCTACAAATTCAGTTCTTACACACTAGAGATGGGAAATGTGAGGTTACAGTAGTGTGTCTATGTATATACCAGAGATGTTCACAAGTCACTTTTTCGAAGTCAAGTCTCGAGTCTTTGAAGGTCAATGTCAAGTCCCAAGTCTTTCGTCCCAAGTCCAAGTCAAGTCTCAAATAGCTGAAAGTTTTCATACTAGACGCTATCTGATAAAATACTGCATTGCTGTGTTGTTTTGGATTAAAAGTATGTACTGTACTGTACTATAGGCCTGTAATATGTTGATATGTTAAAAAGTTGATCAAAACAATGTACTGTGCATGTGCAATGTGAAGAAACATCACAAAAGCTTTAGGCTTGAACAATGTATTTTGTGAATACTACAGGATACATACAAACTGATTTGTTTATGTGGTCTTGTCCTTTTACCAACTGAAAATAACAAATGAATGAAAATGAAAATATATAACTGAGTACTGTATGTACTGCACTATACTACAGTATAGGGCTGTAATGTATTATTGCACACTGCACCATCAAAGTTTATCAAAACAATGCACTGTGAATGTGCTCAGGCTAAGAAATCATATGCATTACATGCTGTTTAAGAAGAGGTTTCCATTTCTGTTATGTCAGTGACAACATTAGTCTAAACTAAAACAGCCATTCATGCATAGAATTAACGTTAGGCTCAATACACGCAGGCTGCTACTTGCCGCTAAACGTAGTGGCCTAAAGTATAAAATAAAACGGTAACGTCAGGGGAGGGGAACTATAAAATTAGCCAACAGACTACAACTGTGGCCGAATTAGTTTGCTCACGGTAACGTTATCTTCCCACATGCCCCAGTTTTCCTTTGCCCACTGACCTATCCTAGAGTGTTCTGAAGTGCCTGAGAAAGTTCAACAATGTTAATCCAGCATCATTTATTTTAACGCCACACTCCTTACAAGTAGTAGTGGATGTCTCGCAAAGCCTTTATAAGAAAATGCAATTACAAAAAGGAATCAGTCCAGTCTGGCTTCCCGCCTCCATGGTCACTTTGATATTAAACCTAAACTTGAGGCAGCAAACATGTGATACAAACCTTAGAGCGTTATAAGGCAGTAAACTACTTCTGCCTGCGATTTTTCCATAGCGCTGGGAAACGCACAGAAAAAGTGAAATAAGTTAAACGATAAAATAGATAATTCCTTGATTATGGAGTTTATTCTCGACTCGCGAGTCACAACACCGAAGTCCGAGTCAAGTGTCCAAAGTCTTACAAGGCAAGTCTCAAGTCAAGTCACAAGTCTTTGTTTGTGCGACTCGAGTGCAAGTCTCAGACTTGAGTCCCCATGTCTGGTATATACTATGTGTATGTATATACATATATATATATATATATATACATATAAAATACAATGAACATGAAAATATGGAATGCCAAAAAGCATTGATTTTGGTGGTACAACGCTATAGCTGTTGCTATGTGAATATCTATATATGTAATATCTATATGTGTGTGTGTATATATATATTATCAGTGTTGTACTGAAGGGAATTGCACACATGGGATTATAATGCACCTTAATGTTTGGGGTTTGAAAGAAAATACGAGATACAATTTGGAATTAACTGCTAATAGGACTTGATTAATGCTCTTGTCAGCATCTGAGCCCCTTTCTACAGGTGCAGAGGTAGAAGTCATTGAACACACACACACATACACACGTGGCATTATTAAGTTGCTCCCTGCTCCATTAAACTCTCCAGATCTCCTCGTATGACCAGTAAAGCTGAATCACTCCCATTCTCAACAGGAGTAACCTTAAATGTCAAGCACTTGGAGATTTGGCTTTGCCTCCTGGCGTATTAAATGAACATATGATATGCCTAACCTGATTGGTTCGGACTTGCATAATCCTGAACAGGAAAATGTGAGAAATAAAACAAGGAAGGGAAAATGAGTGCAATTACCAGCAGTGAAGAGGCTGTCTTATAGTACACACAAACACACACACACACACATGCCCTTGCACACATATTTAAACACACATTCTCAGTCAGCACTCAGCAGAGCAAACTAAAGATAGCAGAGCCCCAGTGGAAACAGTAATTAGTGGGGTGAAAAGAGAGGGAGAGGAGGAGGGAGAGGCAGAGGGAGGAAGAGATATTGTTTGAGCTATCTGATATTTGTTACATAATGATTTGTACAATGAACGCAGTCTTGGAAAGATACTTAGACAAATGAGCTGAGTGGGGAGAAGTGATCTATTGGATGGGAATATAATACGGTTCAGCCTGTTAGAAAACCCTTTGTTGCAGTATCTCTCTGAAACTTGGATGAACACCGTAGAAATAATCTAGTTCTAAAAAACTTCTTATGGCAGTCTGACATCTACCAGTGACAGTGGGTGGGCAGATGGGAGTTATTCAATGGACTGATCGGTTCAGTTTTTCATGGTTAAAAATGTCCACCATCTGGACATTCTGGCCAACAGGCTGAGGTAGGATTTTGCTCAGAATAATCCCAGCAAATTTCCAAGCTAAACAAAAAAGGAATGACATAATTGCTTAACATCCATGGAGCCCATTTATCTTTGAATTAAATCGTTCGAAAGAAGCCTGGGGTGTAGCTGCAAATATTTTAAAAACTCCAGAGGACAACTCGTTTCAAGACTGTGAATTTTTCTTTGAATTAGAAAAGGGCAAAATGCAACTCAGCATCAATTTCTGCAGTGGTTGTGTGCATACTGCTCACTATCACACGGCCAGGGACAACTTCCCTCTGCTTACTCAGAGCAGATGAAGTGGCACATCACCATGGAAATAGCTGACTCCTATCTCCGTCTTCTATAGACTGCATCTCCCCCTCTTGCCTTGTCTTTCCCCACTTTTACATACTCTCTCATCCTGCAGGGAGAGAGTTGACATGTACCATGAGATTGAAGGCAGATTTTTTTTTTGCTCTTATGTCTCAGGCTTTGTTTGCTTAACCAGCTTATATGAGTGTGTGTATTTAGCTGTTTGTACATAATAGATGGTGTTTACTGTGAACCTACGCTCTTTGGTCTTCATTATATGGCTTTTTAAAGTAAGAACTTATATAACTTAGTCTTATGTATACTGTATTGTGGTTCAATTCAATTGTGATTGATTCATTTCATTAAATTCAATGTTTTGAACATGTGACTGGGAAGGTGAATAAGTCATTCCACTTATGTTGAGTTCTGTTTCCATGCTGTGTTTGAACTTAATTTCTGTCATCACTCATACGATGTTCACCCTCGTACATTAACGCTGTGGTAATCATAATCATAATCTAGGACATGGGCATTATGTCTAGAAAAAAACCCCAAACACAAAGAAAGTGAATGTAGCCCAATCCAGTGTATGTCATGAAAGTGGAGAATGTAAACAAAGGTCAAAATGTGTCAACTTGTTCCTGTAAGTACTAGTTGGCAAGTTTTAACACTAAATGTTGAAATTAACAATGACAGGAATGTATATATGTGTGCAGTGGCATTTCAAAGTTCTTTTCAAAGTATCTTTGTAACTTTTTATATTTATTTATGAAAGTATTTATATAACTTTTAAAAGCAACCAAAACTTCCTTTACTCTCATTTTACACTGAATTTCGATGTAATTTATCTGATCTCCTTGTCTTTCTACTGCAGGGGGCTGGTCGAATCAGTGGTTCTTCTCTCGAACACTGTGGACACTGACAGAACATCATGGCCTTAGCAGGATGTCCTGATTACTTCATACGACACCCAAACTACCAGGTAAATGGGTTATTTTAATAGCGGTGCTGTTCACCCCCAGATGATAACATGCAGAACAGTATGAAGCAAAATTGCTTATTTTCAAGTAAACAAATAAAGTTCAAGCAAGGCTAATGGACATCTTTTTGGTTCACTGTTAACAAAAAAGAGCAAAAGAGTAACTTATATTGTTAGACAATTACTCCAAAACACTTTTCCAGTGATGTCTAAACATTTACAAAACCAGATGTAAAGGTAGACCTGTGGCTCCACAGTGTTGTGTGCAGCGATGTGGTGAACAAAAATAAAAGCAAAATAAACCAAGAGTGTGTATCTTAATTTAACCCTGACCTTTACATTTACTTGGGCTAAGTAATTGTAAGTAATGTTTGTCATGTGGAATTTGGTGGTCTGGATCCCAGTCATAAAAAGGAAAACTACAGGAAGTCCTTGGTAAATGACAGATATCGACCCAGGGCGTTTTGTTACCATCTCCAATAATTTCATCAAGAAATGTTGTGTTGTTTTGCATTGGAACTCGTTTGCCAAGCACAGTGGAAGGACATGTTGTCATGCTGCGCTATACATATATTTCAGAGTACCGTCATGAGTACCTAATATTTTAAGAGAAGTAGGAGTTATCTTTGTCTTTTTTCTAATGTGCTTTCCTCAGAGTGAAAGTATCAGTTGGGTAAGGTGAAGTACTACATCTCTGCTACACAACTTCCAATTCCCCTGTCAAACTGCTGCAGAATGAGCTCTTTGTTCTACGCTTGTATTTTCTCCTCTCCAACCATCTAGTAACCTAAAGAATTTGGCCAAAGAGCACAGTGGTAGACTATAAATAGAGCAGTAAAACAAATGACAATTACAAGCTGTGGGCTTTGTTGTGAGACACAGACATGAAAACGTGTGGCAGAGCGTTAGATGTCTCACTGGGAAGGACGGGATGATGGAGGTGACGTAGCCTCAGCTGCCTTATCCCCCGCTGTCCCAAACCGTGGGACCACTGAGCCCTGTTCAACAGCCATAAAGTTGGATCTGTTCATTTTAGCTTTCAGGATTCAAGCGTTATTGCTCCAGTGACAGTGAAGTGAATAGTGAATTGAATTCCTATGTAAAGCAAGATTCCTCCACTATGCATAAAAGAAGAAAAAAGAAGAAGAAAAGTGGGTTACGACATTGCTATTGGTGCGTTTGTATATGTGTTTATGTAATGCCTATAAGATGACATGACACAGCAATGCTTGGACACATTCACCGAGCAATGACTGAAGGTTTAGTTTTATTGATAAGAACCAAATGGGCCCTACTTTCTGTCTGCTTACATAACACTCTTGGACGCATTCCAGGCACCCTATGAGGAGTGTGTGTGCCTGAATGTGTGCATACCTCTGTCTATCAGTCTTAGTGAAACTATGGTGCTTTGCCAAACATTCCTCTGTGAAAGCAGCCGCAATTAAATTCGCCTTGTTCTCATCCTTCTCAGTAATCGATGTACTGCACAATTATGTTTTTTCTTTTTTCATCAATTCAATTGCCGAGCACAAACAAAAATACAGGGCACAGACTCTAATGCACAGATGATTTGAGAGAACCAAAGGTGTTCAACAGATCTGGGGTGAAACAGTCATGAACGGGCAGGAACATTTGTTCTGGGAACATAGAGGAATTTGTCCATTCTGTTCTTGGGAATGGGGTGGAGGGGTTCACACATAGGCTGTAGTTTGTGCTTTCGAAGAATCTTGGGCTCTGATGTTGAAATGTTCCCTTAAACGCTGGAGGCTTTTGGAGTGGAAAGGATGTGTTTCATCAGGTTTTAAATTCTGTCAAGAGTCAGTAAGGCATGCCACAGATGATGTTGACCTGAAAATGAAGGGAAAGTGAAAAAAACAGAAACAGATCATGGAGAAAGATTCTGCAGAAAAGAGTAGAGCCAAATCTGAGCCATCTTTTTGCTCTTCTATGCAAACAATGACCAAAATCAACAACAATCCAAAATGCAGATTATAATACCTGTTGTGGCAATTTAATTTATTTCATGCAATGTTTTTATGCCACTTAAAAAGTGTTTTCTTTTACCTGACCAAACTTTTATCACACATTTCCCTTGAATTTGTTTGTTAGATGGTCATAATGCTTTGTTTCAACTCAATGAAGCATATGTGTAAAGCATTGTTTATAATCTATTTGCCCAGACATTTGTTTTAGTAACAGAGTAACAGATATGTAAGCAGCCATGTTGCAGGACTGTTTTCATTAATCAGCTACTGGACTGGTTTAGGCATGATCACGTGTCGTACTATGTCTTCACTCACAAACCTAACTCTTATTACTCTCTGAAAAAGCTAATTCTACATTAAATGTCTTGCCATAAAAAATAAAACAGGATTTTGCAACAAATGTGAAATAAAAATAATCTGAAAAATAATCAGAGATTTAAATTGAAATACAAGCCAAAAATTAAAGACAAAAGCGTTACTGATATGTTTTGTAGGTGATGAGAGACAAACAAACTTAGAGAACCAACTATTATGATCTTTAATGCTAGGACAAATAGATATAGATAATAGGACAAATATTCTTATAACATAGGGTAACCTTGTAATCTTGTAGTGTTTTATTCTTCTTTTTTGTAAAATTAGGGTTTTAAAAACTTAAGATTGATTAATATAGGTCCTGTTGCTCTTACATTCCATCACATTTGACATAAAAGCAGTTAAAGGTTTACCACTTAAATGTGACGTTATGGTTATAATTTCAAATTTTAGATGTGTCTCCAAGCTCTAAGGAAAGACTTTTATTCTGATCTGTGTCACTTAATGTAGACGTCAATGACTGCAAGATCAAGATCTTGTTTATGACGATTGGCAGCTTTGTTGAACTATTCAAAACACTCCACATCTGGAAAATACATTCACTGAGAAACCAAGGCCTATTTTAGCAGAGACTCCTGTCTTTGTTTATGTCGCAATAAGCTTACTATGTCAAAGATGAGTTCACTATCACTGTCTTTAGAGTGCAAAGTCAGAGAGGGTTTTGTGTGTAGTTTACAATGGGTTGGTTTTATGAACAACTGTCTAACATACTGCCAAGGTTCTGTAGAGGGCAGTTGCTCTCCTCCTTTTTACTTGTAGCCATATACTTACAGTGCATCTACTGATATGTTCTACTTGAAATAGGGCTGCTGCTGCTGTCCCACGTTAACACACTGGTCTTAGATTTAATCTGTATTTTTCATCATTGCACGCGTTTACGTCCCATTTAGTTTTAATACATTTGTTTTCATAATTGCATCAACCTTTCTTTTCAACCACATGACATATTGTATCCAAAGCCTTTCAGCTAGTGGCTAGGTTTGGGAGAAGGACGTTTAGAAAGGGGAGGAACTTCTTTGTAAAATCATCCAAGCAACAGCTCTGACAGCATGATTGCCTACAATAACTCTGCTGTTTGTTTGTCTTCGTTTGTTGGGGGTGGACTGTGCGCAAGCAGTTCAACATGAAAATTATCTGCGGACATAGCCATTGGCCCATTGAAGAAATGGTTAGGTTTTGGTTGTGTGCAGAGTGCAAATAACGTTTTGTTCTTTAGCTAAGTTGGCTGGAACTAAAGTCTGCAGACCTTCTCTGTCAGCCCACAGCCTTGCAGGAAAGCTGCCTTCCTTAGAAAGCTTTTGGCCGCTTCTCAGAGCTCTAAATCTTACTCTGGGCATTTATGGATGTTTTCAAAATGCGTGTGTGTGTCTGTGCATGTGTGTGTGCACACACACAACAGGACCTCTGACCACAAGCAGTTCCTGGAAGCAATGCTTCCGCGTTCCTCATTTTCCTGGAAAAGGGGAGATTGAAAATTTGTTTGGCTTCTTTCCCTCCCGTTTTCCTCTGCAGCTCTCTTGCCTCTGGGCTGCTTTGAATTAAACAATGTGTGAAGGACCTGGCAGCATCTGCACATCTCTAAGCCCATAAGATTAAATTTATAGATGAGTGTGGATGACATGGTATGTTCTTTACCTCAAGAGTGTACATGCATGTTGATACAGCGAGTGAGCAGAAAAGGTTGCTGCTGCAGCCATCCAAGATCAGTCAACCTGGGAACTTGAAACCTGATGTTCCTCAAATTTAGGCCTTGAGATGGTGACCTGTGTGAGAATTCTAAGGTGCTTATTCCCACAGCTTGTCTTATTTTTTCCTTTGTTGTTTGCAGGAGAGTGTGGACCGCACATCCAGTCGTTGTCCCGAGGAGCTGATTGTTCCAGGTTTTCAGTGTTCGGCCAATCAAGACATCCCACATCAGCATGGTAGTGAAATTATAACATATTGTTATTAATGTCTTCCGTACTTTGTGGTCTGTTCTTTCATAAAGACACAAAGTTCATGTAGTTAACTGCTGTATCCAAGAAATAATCTATATAACGTGGATCAAGTACAGTTGTGTGTGCAGCACCCCTTCACAGGGGGATCTTGGGTAAGGAACGACCACCTCTGGTTCGGTCTGCTGGTTTGATTGGGAGATCTCCAAAGCTCATATACTGTATGTAGCCGACCCTAGTCTTGTCTTAAAACACGAACATTCTTCAAAAAACATTCTTCATGGAGTTTGAGTCTTTGACAAAAATATTTTTGCACAACCAAAGAAAGTAGGACCGTCTATAACCCGGTAGTTATTTCAATTACTGAATTACTGAGAACTGGAAAAGCCTCTTGAATGAGAGGTCAAACGTCCTCACGAAACCTACTATGTCCAGTTGCTCTCGAAGTAACTCACTTTTGGATAGTTATTTCAATTGTTCTTGCACTAGTGTGCAGTGAATGTTGATGAAGCACTGTTTGCCAAGACTTGCGTTTGTGTCCATCCCTCCAGAAAGTTCAGCGTCACACATTTTGCAAATTGCTATCCATGGGTCTATCTCGGATATTGTGGCACTTTCAGACAGGCCCACACTGGCTGCTCTTTTTTCATTGCATCAGCATAACTTTCTGCTCTGCCTGTGTTGTTGTACTGATATAGACAGACAATAACTGCAAATGCACTTTGGGCCTTTCCCAGATAATAATCTACATCTCTAATATCTATTTATCTATCCATTCATCCGTCTATCTGTCTATATATTAGTCTATCTATCTGTCTGTCTCTATTGATCTATCTTTATTTCTCTATCTTGTTCTCTATCTGTATATGTGTGCTGCATAGAAATGTACTACATACAGTATTCCTCTCATCTCCCACATTATGGGTTTTCGACAAAATCTGTTTTCCCATCCCCAAATACCTATTTCTATCTAGAACATTGTCTTCTTTCCTAACCACAAACTCTGCTGTCCAGATGGAGAGGACATAGACAAGTGCTAAAGTGTTTTATTATTTTTTTTTCTTAACCCTCCACCCACTATACATGCATGACTGTTTCTTCAATAGATTCCCAGAAAGCAATTGGCCATTGTTAATAATCCTGGGAATCCTTATGGTGAACGTCCAATCGTAAATTTACCTCCTAGGTGTTGATCTTTTTCTCTCCAGGGTTAATTGTTTTGAAGATTGACAGCTAAGTTGTGCGTGTTATCGATCGTCATGCAGGGTTTTACCAGATACAATTGTTACTTAACCCTAACCCAATATGACTTGGGTGAGTGGATGCAGGGATAGACCTGCAGGTCACTCTGGTGTCAAGGAGTGTACAGTAAACAGACCCTGTGCCTGTAGGGTTGGTGTGAAAACATGCAGATCCAGACATGCTTACAGGCAACAACAATACAAGAGTAATATTGAGGTGTGTTTCTAGTTCTTTGAGCATTATTTTATTTGAATTGTCAGCTCAGTAATAGCTAATAAATTCACTTATACACAAAGATCTATTATAATATTCATCATTTCATGTCCATTTTGATCATGATTGGGAATCTTTTCTGTTTGTAACATTTCATTATGCTATCTTCATTGAAGTGTTTTTTTCCCAGATACTGATATTAACCGATACCGATATGCAGATGATTTCCCCTGAATTATTGTGATACCAGACTAAAGACATTCTATAAATAACTGTGTACAACATAAACACATTCTTTGATTCTTTGTGCAGCATTTGATGTAAACAAGAAATGTCTCATTCAGCCCTCACAACAATAGGCAATTTACTAAGAGTAAAAGTCATCTTTAATGAGAGAAAAAAAATTTCAGCATCAGCAAAATGTAAATGACTGATGATGATGACATGAGAGACGACATCGAATGGCGTTTTACTGGCAAATGTCCGAGAAATACTTATTTTGAATACGATTAGTCATGACGTAGCACGGCTACAGAAACTGTGCACTTTTAGTAAAAACAGCGTCTTGAACGGGAGAGAGCGACTGGTTCTCCAGGACGATGAACTTCGTGAAGGTAGTCTGATTTATTTTGTTCTTGTCTGTTCTTTACCGTGTTTAACTCTGAGTCAAGAGAGCTGCTGTTGCATTGTTGTTTATGTGTTGTTTTTTCTTTACTTAGCTGCATAAAAACGCCATGTGATAAAGTGTTAAAATTTACCCCCCAACCTCACATGACCAGCTCCTTGCAGTGATTAAGTCCGCTCCCTTAACCCCTACTGCCAAGTTACCACTGAGGTGCCCTGAGCGAGGTATCGTCCCCACACTCACGGCTCACTTTGGTGATGGTTTAAATGCACAGGCCAAATTTCGTTGTGCGCTGTGGTATGAATCACTACGTTACAATGACAAAAAAGAAATTTAATCTTTAATCTTTAATGTTGCAAATATTTAAGGATAAATATAGTTTGTATTTACCTGAATCATACAACTGATTGCGTGTTTTATTTTTATATATATGTGTATATATATGTGTGTGTGTGTGTGTGTGTGTGTGTGTGTATTTGTATGTATATATAAATATTTACATATGTATATAAAAATACACACACATGAATACATACAGAAACATACATATATACTTAGCATTTTTTTCAAAAAGTTTGTATTTACATAAAAAACTGAAGGAAAGTGAGGATCTCGGTTTCTTGTCTTGATGTTTAGACTGCTGTCAGAGATAGATGATTGCTGGTTGTCGTGGCCAGGGACTCATTCTGTGTATTCTGGGATCTCACAGGAAGGAACTGGGCACAGTTGTATTGGAGGTTTTGTGTCAAATGGAAGCCATACTGCTGCTGGCGTCCCTTATAGTTGGAGAAAGAGAACAGGACATTTTAATGCTATGTGTCCCTGTGTTTGTTGGGTTCTCCGGACAAAGTCACAAATGCAGCTGTACCAGTTTCAATGATTGTATTACAATGCAGACCAGCACGGTCCAATCCAGTCCGGTCTTTTTATGAGGCTGAGCTCCTCAGCAGGTGCAGTGTCTCAGCTGATCACTCTCCCTCTGCAGTCCCGGCTCCAATTAATGTGGGGAGAGTTTTGATTAGTGGTATTGCGCTCACCTGCACCCAGTGCAGCGTCAGCCTCGCCGCTCTTCTGCTCACCCTGCTGAAGTAGGTAAGGGCTAACCACTGCACCGCCTCCACATACTTCCACCGCTTGACTGAGGCCAGCAGACACTCCGGCTGAGTGAACTCCCCCGCCGAAAAGAAAGTCAGCCACTGCCATCTGTGTCCCCAGCGTGTTAACAAATTTTAAATTAAATGGCTGCAACGCCAGGTACCACCGTACAATTCTGGTGTTGCTGTCCTTCATACGGTGGAGCCACTGGAGCGGAGTGTGGTCCTAGCAGAGAGGGAAAGGGGTGTCCCAGGAGCATCCATCTGATGGCCAGGCATTCTGATGGTCAGGCATTCCTTCTCCACTATACTGTACTGACTCTCAAGGTCAGACAGCTTCCGGCTGATGTAAACAACAGGTCGGTCGGTGCCCCGCACCCGCTGGGACTACACTGCCCCCAGCCCTCTGTCCGACGCATCAGTCTGCAGCACAAAAGGGAGACAAAAGTTAGGTGTGAACAGTAGTGACTTACCACAGAGAGCCCGTTTCAGCTGCTCAATTGCCTGCTGGCACAGGTCTGTCCATTGGACCGGATCTGAGGCACTCTTACGGGTCAGGTCTGTCAGAACGGAAGTGAAACAAATTGGTACAAACTGTATGGAGTGGAGAGGGCCGCTTTCTCCATAGATTCTGGCGATAAGGTGGGAGTTAGGCAGGTAACCTGGGGCATTGGATGAGCATCAAAACGTGACACCTTATTAACCTTTCTGTAGTCAACACAGAACCAAATTTGAAGATACAGGCTGATGGTATGCCTGCCTGGCATTTCTGCCTGCCGCACCTCCGACAGTGCTCTCTAGAGAAGTGTTTCCCTATGCACTACACCCAAGGTCAGGAACGGGTCATCAGCTGGGGACCACCAGTCACGGATGTTTCGCTCCTTTAACCCCAGTACATCTCTTGGTGGCGGAGCGATGGAAAGTCTGTCTTCCACCCCCTGCTGATGACCTAGGTGTTTTGCCCCCACCCTCTATCCTTCCTCCTTAGCCATAGCCAGAAGCTGCCCTTCTCTGCCTCCTCGGCCAGCTCTTTGATGGCTTTACGACTCCCCGCCCCTGTTCAGCCGATGTTGCGAAGTAGGCGAACTGTCGAGGATCCCACAAATCCCCTACACCCCACCTCAATGGGGCATGTGATGGCCTTCCAGCCAGCTTCTTGACACTCTGCTGCCAGGTCTGCATACTTTGCACGCTTGCGTTTGTTGGCAGCCTCGATCCCCTGTTCCCATGGGACGGTGAGTTCCACCAGCAATATGGTCTTTAGTGGGACTGACCATAAGATCAGGTCTGGCCGGAGTGATGTTTGGACAATGTCCCTGGGAAACTGGAGCTGCCTCCCCAGGTCAACCCTCATGGTCC
>JAFBJS010025477.1:24621-46662 GCA_016785265.1 Paraplagusia blochii
GTATAAGAGACAGGCCAGCCTGTCCATCTTCTCTGCCACTGAGGAGGGGACCTCGCACATTTTCAGCGGCCACATTACCCTGGGGTAGAGTATGAAGTTGTAACTCCAGACTTTGTACTTGCCAGGGAGCTGGCTCTCACTGATCTTTGCTAGGGAGTTAGGCAGGTAACCTGGGGCATTGGATGAGCATCAAAACGTGACACCTTATTAACCTTTCTGTAGTCAACACAGAACCAAACAGACCCATCTTTCTCTCACACCAGAAAGATGGGGCTGCTCCAGGTGCTGTGTGACTCTTCAAAAACTCCCCACCACCAGCATCCATCCGACAGCAACTCTGTCTGCACAACGTCTAACAGCGCACCGTCTGCGCACCGTCAGAGAAACGCTGCTGGAGCCCTTCCACGTCCGCTCTCTGGGTTGACGTGAGAGATTTGTTACACAGCAGAGAGCTCAAACCAGGAGCCCCCACTACCAGACCAAGCTCATCCTCCTCTCTCACTGTTGACACCAGAGCGACCGCTTCTGGCTCCACCCACTGACTTGCCGTGTGACCACGAAGGGTCCTTGCCACTTGGTGAGGAGCTTGAATGCTGAAGATGGGAGGAGCACCATGCCTTTGTCTCCTGGTGCAAAGTGCCGTAGCTTAGCTCTCCTGTAATACAGGCGCCGCTGACATTCCTGAGCCCCGAGCAAATTAACCCGTGATTCCTGCCCGAGTGTAGCTTTGCTTTAAGGTCCAAAACCTATTGAATTTCTTTTTTGATGGCGCTTTGATCTTCCTCCCATCTTTAATTAGGTCCAACACACCCCTCACTTTACTGCTGAATAATAATTCCAAAGTGGAAAACCCTGTGGAGGACCGTGGAACCTCCCGCACTGAAAATAACAGGGGATCTAACCACTTATGCCAGCTTGGACTGTCCTCCTGAATAACTTCCTGATCATAGAATTCAGAGTCTTATTCAGCCGCGCCACCAGTCCGTCTGTCTGAGGGTGGTAGACGCTGGTTTGAATAGACTTGACGTCTAATAATCTGTATAGTTCTTTCATGGTCTGTGACATAAAAGATGTTCCCTGATCTGTCAGGATCCCGACCCACAAGGTAATCCGGAAAAGCACGTCAGCAACACTCTTTGCAGAAATGTTGCACAGTGCACCACTTCCAGATATCCCGTGGCGTAGTCTGTCACTACCAGAACAAACCGGTACCCTCGTGAACTGTGGTAGAACAGCCCTATGAGGTCCATTCCGATACTTTTGAAAGTAACCTCTATCAGTGGCAGCGGTCACAATGGTGCACGCGGTGTGTCAGGTGGTTTTACCCTCTGGCAACCAGGGCATGACGCACAAAGTCGGCGCAGTAAAACCAATCTGTGACGCTGTCTAAGGTTTTCTTGCAGCCCATGCGCCCAGCCATCGGGTGATGATGAGTGCCTGTAGTATCATCTCGTCGTGGCTCCTCGGTACCAATAGCTGAGCACATTCACTGCCGCCATGCATCTGACACATCACTGAAAAGTAAGGAAATGATAATGTAGTGCAGGGTTTGAACAGCCTACCATTCCTTTTGGCCACCTGATCCAAATGGCGCGCAAAGTGCTGTGTGGAAAATCCTCAGAGTGGCTGAACAGAGGGCACACCAAGCCGCTGCCACAGGCTCAGCACGCTCCCGCTGCATCCGCTCCGAGTCTGCGCTCAGCACTGTGCCCACACAACATTTCTTAATGACCAGGAACCGTCCCCTAATAAATATTGAAATCTCAACCTATGGGTGGTAGAGATTTCCCCTAACACCACAGACTCGGCCAGTAGGGAGCTGACCGAAAAACAGACGTGCAATTCTTCCCCCTTATAAAAGACCCCAATGGATTTTACAGGGCACCAGTGAACATCCCCGTGAACACACTTCACCTTCACCACAGCCCCATTATTCTAAGCCCCGAGTTGATTCAGGTTCTTGTGAATCAGAGGCTGCTGAGAGTCTGAATCCACAGTTGCCTGGTATATACACCCCTGGAACCTAACAGAGCTGTCTGGCTGGGGATGAAGTGCTTCCCTGCTAGGGAGATCCCTGCTGTCGAGGAAGCCGTTGCCTGCCCCACTTTTGCCAACTGCTGGGCCAGAGCCCCTGTCTGCGCTTGCAGTTCCGCCAGCTGTTCTCTGTGAGCTCCCACCTGGTCCCGATGCATGATGACGACTTCTCTGAACATCGTTGCCTCTGTTTAGTCATTTGTCCAGTTTAGTTGGGCGCAAAAATGTGGTGTTCGGTTCTCCGGACAAAGGCACCGATGGAGCTGTACCAGTTTCAATTATTTTATTACAAAGCAGACCGTCACGGTCCAATCCCGTGTCTGCAATTACTTAACTAAAGTCTTTTAATGAGGCTGAGCTCCTCAACAGGTGCAGTATCTCACAGCTGATCTCTCCCTTTGCAGTTCTGGTTCCTACTAAAATAGGGAGAGTTTTGATTAGTGCAATTGCGCTCACCTGTGCCCGGTGCAGCGTCAGCCTTGCCACTCGTCCGCTCTCCCTGCTGCAGCAGCTGAGCGCTAACCACTTCCCCGCCTCCACAGTCCCATACTGTGGTTTCCTCTACCAAGGCCAGCAGTGCATTGTCAGCCAAGCATGAAATGGTGGGGAAAGCTGGGAAAACTAAGTTTTAAGTTTTCAGCATTAATCAAAACTGCTTGAAAGTGCTGGTAGAGGCAAAACGAGCCCAATTGTGATTAACTTGCTGTTGTGCTCACACCATGTTGTTTTGTAAGTGAATTTTGCTTTATTTCACTTTTTAAGCTTAAGTAGGACTAAACAACAGAGAGCATTTTGCGATTTTTGTTTTTTCTTTCTGTGTGCATATCTTTAATCACATCCTTTGTCTTTCGGAAGCATTTGTGTACATGCCACAAGTCCTGTACACATTATAAAAAAACTTATAAATTAAAATATATATTAGTAAATTTACCAAAAGATGACTTGAAGCTGCAGATAGTGAGTTTAATGATGTCATAAATAATCCTAAGAAATGCCATTTCTTTTCTTTTTAATTTTCTTTTGTTACCAAATTCTATGGAGATCCATCTGGTTGTTGTTTCTTCTTCTGTGGCATCTTCAAAGCCACAAAAATGAACTTGGTGGCACAGGAAGAAATGATTGGGGATCACCAGAGTCCTTTAACCTCGTTTCGGGTTTAAAGCAGTGGACTAGCGAACCAACTTCTCATTCCCCACAGTGGTGTAGCTAACACAGCCATAAAGCAGTGACATCCAGGTTTCATGTCCCAAGCGGATATTTTTATCATTTCTGGGTTGACTGAGAATATAAATGTAAAGGCCACATTTCTGAGAACACCATTTTATGTTTCTTGATAAATGAATGTCACATGAAATGATTTTCAATTTTTAGATTTTCAACTCTATCCAACAGTGGAAAAACTACGGCAGTAGCAACTCTACGTGGATGAGACTCAGTAGAATTTTATTCAGCAGATCCTGCAATTGTCGTCTGAAAGTGTCACACTGGGATGTTGGAGGCTGAATGGAGCCTTTGTTATTATTATGAATGATGCTGTTGCTTTTCCTGTTTGAGTACAGACGGGCTCTGAAGTGGCCTCATCGTACACGGCTGTGTTACATAATAACTATCACATACTGTCCTCATGTGCTCTCTTGTTCTTTTCCAACTGTGATTTGTCTCTTTGCATACCTCACGCACTTGTATGCACTGCACATGAACCCCAGCAGTATATGACCTTATGTCCCAGACTGTCCGTTCTGTGTGCATGCGAGTGTTTGTAAATACCATTGAGGGATGTTTCAGTCAGCTGTGTGTGACTGTCACTGTCTGTAGAGTGCAGAAAGCTTTGCCATTGAAATTAAATTCTGATAAAGGTTCTGATCTTTGCTTTGGAGACCCTTTTCCTCAGATCTGGACAAAGTAAGGCCTAATGGCCTGATGTTGCCCGTTTGGCCTTTTAATCTCAGTGGTACACTAATACATTTGCTATTATTATCATTCTGCCTTTCCCAGCAATGCCCACATTTTCCCAAAAGATGCTGTAGGAAATTCTAAAAGAATCTTAGCATTTTAGCCTTTCTACATTAATTTATCAGGGCATTAATCTGAGTTCACACTTGAGGACAGAACTGTTTGCATGCTCACCTGACCCACAGATTGGATATTAACCTAAAAATATACACCTAATAACTTGTATATCTTTACATGTACAAACCCTGCATGAGTTGCTGCCACCTTGTGAGTAGAGGTTTATTGTCATTCAAGCATTGTAGCAGTGGTATACTTGTCCAGCTGCATTTCATTGAAAGCCCCTGGCATCCCCCCATGGCAATTCATTATGTCCACCGAGGTGGAGCTTACTCCACTATTTGAGAAGTACTGCCATAACGTAAAGTTTAATTAATGTCTATGTAAAGTCTTCACAACTGCAGACTGTGTACATGCATACGTACATGTATCTTGATCACTTGGTCACCACAAGCCTTGACCCGCCTGGCAAATGTTTCACAAGTGCTGCAATTTCTTTCCACTGGAATTTCAGGAATTATGTGTGTCTCTTTTGTATAATGCCCAGCTGGTCAGCACTAAGCGTTCCACCCTGTGTGCTGCAGCTGACCACTAACTCAGGCTTTTCTTCTGATGTAGGAATTTTCAGACTTTTTAAAATAGTTCCGAAAAAATAGAAAATAATCTTCGTCTTTCCTTTAAATGGATGTCAGAATGGACACTATAGAGGTACTGTATCTTTTAATGGGTCATTGAAAGAAATTAAATTGGTAAAAACTAAATCTAAATACACTTTAACATATATAGGCACACATCTGTACAAACTGTTGCCTCTGTAAAATGACACCAAGTGGTTATTTGTTGCCTTGTCACTCACCCCTGCTACCCTTACCCACCCTGCTCTCTCCACCTTCTCTCCTCAGAGGATGATGTGGACCTGGAGCAGCTGGTAAATGACATGAACCTGTCTAATGAGAATGTCTACTCTGCCCATGATGATACCGCGCTACTCTTGAGCAATGGTCACACGCACTCAACAAGTTTCCACCACCACAACCAGTCCAGAGTGCATGTGCCCTATGCCACACAGAGCCAAGCACAGCGCCGACAGGTTGTAGCTGGTCCACCTTTGTCTTCGTCCAGGGACAGGCTGCGGCAGTCTCAGCCCATGCACATTCAGGCTGTCAGGTAGACACACACCACCTGCTATTGATTTCAGGTTTTGCTTCTAACAGAGCAGTGTTCATTTGACAATGTTAATCCAATTGGTGCCTCTGAATATATCATGATTAATTGTGGTTGTAATTAGTCGGTTAAAGGGCTGCGCACTACCAAATATATATATTTAAATAGAAACACAATTTATTTACTTCATTCATACAGTCTTAACTTTAAGTGCAGCTGTTGTTCTAGAGATGTCCTAAAACAACGTTTCAAATGCAGTTGTCTCCCTCTGCAGGTGCTTGCAGGAACAACAGCAGCTTCGTCCAGCCTCACTTCCTGCCATTCCTAACCCTTTCCCGGAGCTGTGCAGTCCAGGAGGATCCCCTGATTTAAGCCCGCTTCAGATCTCTGAGAACCATGTAAGATTATCGACACACCATCTGCACTATTAGCTTACATTCCTAAAACCAGGTACTGTGTTGTTTTAGTTCAAAACAAATAGAAAAAAAAATAAGGAGTTGTTTCTATCAAGAACTGCCATAGACAACATTCAATGCCTCATTGTGTTGGCTGTTATCACAAGGGACAAAAAGTGTTTGTTTGTGTGTGTGTGTGTGTGTGTGTGTGTTTTATAAAAACCAGCTGACTGTGCTGAGGACGGAGCAGCATGTGTTGACTTTGGCTTGTTGAGCCTTTCCTTCCATTACCTAACAGTTCACCCTGGGTTATCTGACTCTGTGAACAATATATTCAGTGTGTGTGTGTGCGTGTGTGTGTTCTGAAGTCATTATCAAACACACCGGTGGACACACACCAGCAAAACGCACATTTACCAACTGACTGACATGTTTTGCTGTAAAGGAAAGAGGTGAGCGGTGTCTGCAGGATGCAGTTGATGGAGTGCAGACTTCCTTGATGGAGCTGGGAATATGCCTGGGATCATTTCAAGGGTGAACCTCTCAGAACTTTGTGTATTTGTCTCTCAAGTCAGGAGGCCATTTCTGGTTCACACACTTCTACTTAGGCGTCACTGGTTTCTGAGTCAAAGCCCCACCCTTCCTTTTCCATCACAGCCTCTTGTCTCAGGAAGGTCTCATCATTTCTGAAAATGTTTTCAGGATATACCCCCTGAACAATTAAAGTTATTTTAGATTTCTCTCTTCTCACGTGTGCCTGCACACTGACCATGCACATGTGGCGTTGTACATTTAACTCTTGGATTGTACATGTGATCAAGTACATGCATATCCCTGACATCATCTCACAGCACTTGGAGCCAGAAAGGTTTGCACAAAAAGCCTTTTGTGAGTGTTTCTCTCTGTGCAACTACTCAAAAGGAATCCTCATTTTCGGCTCTTTAACTTCTGGTTTCTCTCCTGATAGACAGGGTGAGATGAAAATTGGTGACTAGCTGTGGCAGCCCCTGAAAAAGGGACAAGCAGAAAGGATAAGAAGAAGGATAGAAGAATATATTTTGGAAAGTTTGATGAAAGCAGGAAATTTTCTTAGTCTACTTCAGGGCACGAAAACAGGAAGTTGGTCATGCTTTTCAAAGGACAGCGATAAAACAAGAAAACTTGTGAAAAAGAAAAAAAAAATGCTCAAAATTATTTTGTATTTGGCGTCATAAACAACAGACAGATAATTTTTGTTAAAAAAAAGTCAAGGAAAGACAAGAGTGACCAGTCTTAAAGAAACACTAAATGTCCCTGACATCAATAAAATATAATGGTACACACTGCTGTAAAAAATAACATACTGTATATATACATTTAAGTCTAAATGCACAGTCTTAAAAAATTGTGTCCCAGTACTAGTGCCAAGACCATAATATTTGATTCAATACTTATACCAAAATCAATATTTTGCAAATTTTTTACCCAATAAAACATTTCTAAAACTCTCCCTTTAGCACTTTTGTAGGAATTTTTTATAGTATATTAGTCATAATAACATTATTTTTTAAGCTATGTAAGCTAAATAGTTCAGTAGTTTTCTTCCTTTTAGAGGTGAAGTCCAGCAGTGCCCAACCTTTTTAACAGCAGACTTTTAAAATGTCTTTGTTAAAATGGTATGGTTAGCATAAAACTGTCAAAATGTAATAATACATGTGAAGCCACTGTATGTTATTAGCAATGCTTTCTTTAGTACAGAACACTTGTTTGTTAGTGGCATAAGTTCTGAAGGTATAATTGCATCTGAGAGCTGCTTGACAAGTATTATGCAACGCAGTCTTAATGCTTGGATACAACCTGTCGTAATAAAGCCATATAAATGAATTAGAACTCCTGCAAATCTCTGAGAGATTAACTTTTCTCTTTTTAAAAATCATGCTCTTCCACCATGAACAAACACATCATTATTATTATTTTTTTTTTTTCATTTTAGAGCTAATGTAATTAGTGTTATTGATCATACTGGTTCAGACCTATTTAAGAAGGTGGCAAATGTCCTTTAGCTACTGTATGTGACCAAGGCAAGTTTCTTGATGTTGTCTATGAAGTTATTCATTCACAGATATCGGGAAACGAATCTGATAATATCTTATTTCAGGACCTTCTAGACAGGTACTATTCAGTATACTTAGTTAAATGGAAATGATGTAAGTTGTGGGTTTTTTTTCCTGTGCGACCCAGAACCAATACACCCATAAGCCTCAGGCTCCGCCAGTCTGGTGGACTTGCTGACGTGGTCACTATTCTCATCTATACCATTGAATTGGTGAATCTTAGGGCTGTCTGATATGAACTTTTTTTTGCCAATATTAATATGATTATATTATCTAAAAACTTATTTTTTTCCTATATCAACCAATACTGTTAGAGGCCAGTATTGGTTGATATTTTATTTTTGGTTATCTTTAGACACCTCCCCGTTAAGTTGTTGGCTGTCAGGGTTCTTAGTATGGTTGGCATGAAGAAGTGTTGAGGACCTAAATGCAGGAACTGGTGACGCCATCTTTCTGCCAGTGTTTTATTAACAAAACTCGAGTAACAAAAAAAAAACTGGCAAACAAAGGCCAGGCGGGTACGAAGCAAGGCGAGCAAAAACGGAGCACAGACTAAACTAGGACTGCAAAACTTGATCCAGAATGACAGCGCATAGAACATGAAACACCTAACAACTTACATCTGACACCTAACAACTGACATCTAAACAATAATTAGACAAGACTGAGTAAGGTAGAAGGGTATATATACTCAGGGCACCAGATGAATCGTGTGAGACTAACAACAGACACAGGTGAGTGTGATCACCCTGACGACCAGACACAGCAGGAAGGGGAGACAGACAGACCTAACAGTTGTCACCAACACTGTGCATATAATCTCAAAATATAAAAAAAAAAGATTAATAATAATAAATGAGCTCCAATGCTGCCGTCAAGTGACTTTCCCTTATAAGGGCTGCCGTTTCTCCCCCCAAAATGTTTTTGAGCCAACGTTTGGCCAAAACAATCAACATTTTTAGGGATTTAACATAATTAATTACAGTTGAAACCATATATTTATTCAGTACATTGAATCCACATCTGTATCATTGAATCTATATCTGTAGCAGACATGTTCCTTAAAATACCACCACAAGTGCATGTTTCAGTTGTGTCTCCAATTAATTTAAATGTTGCCAATTATCCTATTGAAACGTTCCAAAGACATGACATCATCAGCTGGATCGTCCTACTTTGTTTAAAGCAGTGGTTCTTAACGTGGGTTCGATTGAACACTAGGGGTTTGGTGGGTCAGTCTCAGGGGTGCCGCAGAGATCAAGACACAGCAGAGGTCAAGACACACCAACTTTGGTGAAAGCGAACCTGAAACTGGTGAGGTTCAGTAGCTCCAACAAGGTTCAGAACCACTGGTTTAAAGACACACGAACTGCAATGTATGTAAACTTTTGATTTAATGATGCAAATAAAATATTGTATAAAAACTCCTCAAATTAGTGGCATTAAGTACATTGAAATTATTTTTAATATTCAGACAGACATGAAAAAGTTAAAATGAATGTCTGTTTTTATATCCGACCTTGAGGAAAAAAAGGTTGCGTGTATTAAGTGTATGTAAATATACAGTTTTAACTGACACAGCAAACTTTGATGGATGCAGTGATGGAGGACAAGGAGGTAGTTGGAGTCAGAGTAGAAGATGGAGCAAACAACAGATGGATGGATAGATAGATAGCTAGACAGACAGACACTGTAGAAAGACAGACAGAGAGACAGAGAGACAGACAGAGAGACAGACAGAGAGACAGACAGACAGACAGACAGACAGATAGATAGATAGATAGATAGATAGATACCACAAATTGATACTCCTTTTTGTATTCAACCACTACCTGGATTAAATTCTGGTGACCGTGGCTTCCTTTTTACACATTTTGATAACACTAGTTTATATCAGCAAAGCTTTGTGACAGCATTCTTCTACCTGCTGGATAAAAACAGCCATTGTACAGTTAAATTACATAAGGGGATGGACATGATCTGCAGCAGCAGCCAGATAGTGTGCAGCATTAAGGCCATGCTCAGGTGGCACTTAACTGCCCACGGCATAAAAAAAATTCTCTTCCCTTTTTAGGGACTAAACAGATCTGCTTTTCCGGTTGTTATATATTGTTGGTTACAGACTTTTATCAAATGGTACAGCTGGAGAAAAGTGTCAGTAGTGACATGCGATTGAGTGTCAGTTAAGGTGAGGACAAGGTGAAGATTTACAGGATGTTAAGAAAGAATAGAATACACTGCGTTCCAAATTATTATGCAAATCAGATTTTCCAAAATTATCTTTATGAATGGCAGTCATCATCATTTTCCCGTCACCCCTTTCCCGTTTACAGTACAATTTAAATGTTTTGAATGAATCTCCCAATGATAATAGTTCATTTTTTAAAAATAAAAAACAAAAAGATTCATGTTCCAAATTATTATGCACAATTGAGTTTTCACACATTTTATTGTCATGAAATGAAAACAACAGAAGTTAGGAGGTGGAGGAGTTATTGATGCTGAGATTTTCTTTAGGGGGACAAGGATGGACAGGGTCAGGAATGAGGACATTAAATTGACAACACAGGCAGAAAGGTATGGTGAAAAAGCTAGAGAAGCCAGATTGGGATGGCTTGGACATGTTCAGAGGAGGGAGAGGATACATTGGTAGAAGATTGATCCTAGAAATGGAGCTCCCCGTTAGGAGGCAAAGAGGAAGGCTTAGAGGATATTGATAGATGCAGTAAAAGGAGGACATGGAGGTAGTTGGAGTAAAAACTAAGTAAAAGATGGAGAATTGGAAAACGTTGATTCGCTATGGGAACTCCTAAAAAAGCCAAATGAAAAGGAGACACTGCCCTATGTTTAAATGATGACAATCTGAAACAGAGTAAAAATCAAATGGTATGAGAAAATCCAACAGGCCCAACTTCTATCATTGAAAGTCTTAGGTTATTGTCATAGTAAATGACATTAGCTACAGAATGGGTTAATGTCATTCTGAACAAATTTTGACCAAATCTTCTTTATTAGAAGTGTATTTATTAAATGTTAAGATAATATCCTGTTGTAAGCAGTTAGGATTTACACAGATGAGATACCCCGATGAACTTGATGTTTACAGGTGTTTTGGCATCATGAAATCACTGGCACTGAAATTATAGCTGGATTTGTTTTGGCAGTACGTTGGTAAACGGATGTTTCTGATGTTCCAACAAAGGAGTTGATAACCATTCAAGGTGACTGCATTTCTCAGCCTAGCAATGTTTTCTGTTGTGTTGCCTGGCAACATTTCCGCACAGGAAGTGATTTATGTTGTTTTACGTTGGTCAGAATGGAGAAGGAAAACTTTAACAACTTTAAAGTTGTTAAAGAAGAAGAAAAGACTATACCCTAAAACGTCCAAACAAGTTTCATTGATGAATAATGGTGCAACAATGCTACCTGGACGTTCGTTGAACAAAATCACAAAAACAAAGATTGTGGCTATAAAAACATGATTTTTAAACTTAATAAAAATCTAATAAACTGTCTATACTTAAAGACACAGCTCTTACTGTGCACCTTATATCTGTCTGTATACTGTACATGTGAAACTTCCACGTGTCATTGTTAATTCTTAAATCTTCAAGTGATTACCTCAGAGAGTTACTGATCAAAATGGTTAAATCGGAGCTGACCAGCCCCAAGCACTACAACATGGCATGAAATCAGTACTTGTAACAGTGTTTTGTATTGATGTACTGTTAGTAAGCAATCAAGTAGGGCACACGTCTCATGTTTGCTATGATATACACAGATTTGTGTATTTACGTGCACTCTAAACAGCCCTGACCACAACTTACACAACATTGCAGATGAGATTCCCATGTGCACGCCACTGCCATGAATTTATCTACAGATCTCTTTCTGTCTCGCTCCCTCCAGCTGCGGAGTGGCAGTCTGAACATTCTTTGCTAAGTTTCATTCTGGCCTTTACTGAATTTCAGGACCTAAAAATATCTCAGGATATTGTATATATGTTGGCTTTTACAAAACAGGATGAAATTTTTAGGTTTTATTAAAAAAGTTATATATGTGATGGAATGTCTTTATTGGCAGAGCTAGGTGCTAAAGTCAAGCTAAATCACTATTCTACTCCAGTTAAAAATGCCTCTTGCCAGGAACAGTGGTGGGATAAAATATTATGTTGAGAATTATTTTAGAATTTGGCTGCATTAAGTGTTCTTATACTTGTTTATTATGGTTTTGTGTAATGCTTAGAAGATACCATTTCTTTTCTGTATATTTCTCCTGCAGGTAAGTTTGAGAGAGCGGACTCTAAGAGAATTTCCTCTGTTCTTATTGGATTTTCGGGGAATTAAAGGACGTAGGAACAATGGATATAGTAGAAAATATATGAGAACAGACTGCTTTGTCTTATTAAAACTTGATAGTACTTTGACCCAGAGGTAATGTCTCTGTCATTGGTGTGACACTCCAGAATTCACTGTCTAGGCAAGTTTGAATCCTGGTTAGGGTTGTTGGTTCCCAATGGGCTCACCACCTAGAGAAAGGTTGATAAGAGCCTGGCAGATGAAAATGGAATGGGAATAGAAAATTGCAAATGTCAATTGATGTTATAACACAGGTATTTCAATCTGTTGTTAGAGAATTTCCACCATTCGTGAGAGAGTGGAGATTTATTTGTACAGCCACATGTAGGGAACAGGCAGTGTAGCTGGTGCAGCGGGTACTCGTTTATTCAACACATTAAAAAAATACTTTCATAATTAGCCCAAGTCCTTATGGTGAATACCATTTCAGCATAAAACAAAGGCATTCAGTGAGCTCAGTTGCGGTGGCACCTCGGTAGTGAACAGTATAGTTGGTCTAATATAAAAGTGCTTCTTGTTCAAGATAGGTTTTTGTAAATATTACAGAAAAGATAGCTAAAAGAAAATATAGAAAAGTGTTTACATGGGAATAATATCGACACATTGTCATTGGAAATGGGAGGTGGAGATAAAAGATTAAAATGTTCATCTAGAGGCACTTTGACAGGGTTGTCTCAGGAGTGGGTCGTGGGAAGGTGGGTACATAAGCCACCCTGTGAGGCCTTGTGGTGGCGCTCCAAAGAGGTGAAATTGAGTTTGGCCTGTCTGCAGGGCTAATCTGCTCTGTCTGACTTGAAACCCGACCACTCACAAACATGAAAGACTGTTTTAAAAAAGAACTGTAATAGACTGAGGGGAAAGTCACCAGTTTCCATCATTCAGATGCTGACATTAGATATGGCCATCTGTTTGATGACTGCTTTCATCAACTGCAAGTGAGCATAATACACATAAAAATGTTAAATTTATTTTAGGGATTTTGGGAGTTTTGCGTCACTGTCAAATTTTTTGGTGGATTGATAACTTTTACTTGGAAAATTTGGAAAACTAACAAAACCCTGTTTCTTACATTGATTTTGGCCTGAAAATAAAGGAGAAGGCATTTCCACATATATATTTCCACATATTTATATATATATATAAAGGCACCTAAGCAAAATAAAAAAGTTTCCAGCTTTGTTTTTTTACAGTATTTCAGATGATCAACTGTAGAAAATCAAAACCCCTGTCTGAACAGAAAACATTATTCAAAAATCACTGATGTTAGAGGCTCTGGACTCAAAGACTCAGAGGTGTGGATGAAAAATAATTTAATTAGTTACCTGCCCTAAGGGAAACAGATAACATGACTGCCCAGTCAGGGGACTGTTGTACTCTTCCAGCTACAGGATGGCTGTCATGTGATCTGAAGTGTCTGCTAATGCTGCAGGTCTGCAGGACATCAGCAACGGTAGTGATGTGGTCACACTGAGTAACATTGACCTAGAGGCGGAAATTGAGCTAAATGCATTAATGGTTATGCATTTAGCTGAACACCAAGCCCATAGGTTTACCACTTAATGCATATTTTAATTTATTATTTATTTTTTATTTTTAGAACTCTAATCCTACTAGAGTATCCTTCAGATCTGCATTTAACCCATCACCTTATTGAGGTGGCTGCTGGCTATGCCAGCGCTGTGTGAGGGGACCATGCTCAGGGCACCTCAGCGGTAACTTGGCGGTAGGGGAATTCAAACCGGGTGCCACGAACCAGGGGCCTTGAACCGAGGGCCTTTAACCGGGGTCCTTGCGGACCCAAGTCAAGTCCGCTTCCTTAACCACTAGGCCACCAACTGCCCCCAAGACATTCATATAAAAACCTTCATGTGATTTCTCTCCTTTTTCTTCAAGTATTTCATCTCTTTAAACTACTGCTGCATCATTGCCACTGTTTCAGCCATGTCCTGCTCTAAAAAGGATGGTTGGCAAAGAGAATATACAGCAGAATGGAGATGTATCTAAACTAGGGCTGTCTGATAATTTGAAATATCTGTAGGAATTGTTAGTTTTTATTACAAACATGTTAACCTAATTACGCAATGTATGGGCTTTGCCAAATGATGAGTGCTCTAGTGCCATACATTAGAGTAAAAATCACTAGATCAGTGCTTCCAAATCTTTTTCTGAAAACAATTCGCTAACCCTCCCATCCCACCATCCACTCTCTGCCGCAACTATAAATAACAGCATTTGTCAATGAAATAGTTATAGGTACACCTCTGCATAACATTGTATTCTTGTTAACATAAACAAAAAAAGAGATATAGTTCAACTAACAAGGGTGTGCAATTACACTTTGTTGTAGCACGGCGGAAAAACTTGTTCCCCAGGGTCACACACGCCCCCCTCAGTATCGCACCGCGCCCCCCAGGGGGGCCCGCCCCACACTTTGAAAACCCCTGCACTAGATGGCAGCATTACAGCTTCATGATAATTTTATACTCATACAATGCTTTGTACAGATAAATCTGCATAATGGATATCGGCAAACATTATTATCAGACATCGCTAACCCAAACCTACTCCAAAACCCAAATTGCTGACAGTGCCTTAAAACCTTTCATCTTGTTATCATTTACCGGGTTGCAGTCTCCAATAACACCACCCAAATTACAGAGCACCTTACTGTGAGCCTTCCTGTGGGTGGTGAAATTATGTGGGTCGGTACGGTGCTACACTGAGAGTGGCAACCGTGCAGCTTGTAAATTAGAGCCTGAAGCCATACGGACCCAAGTCAGCTTTCCTAACGTCTAGGCCACCACTGCTGCCATAAGAATGTATTTTCCTCCTTATTTCATAAGTAATTTTAGTTTATTAAGTAGTATAATGCATTACAGTACAAGTATTGCTCCCATGATGATACCCAATGGTCAGGAAATGTGTATATGTATTCCGACCAACTTCTGAGCTTAGCTGTGTTACGGGAAACATGTTCTGGTCTGGCTTAAATCAAATTGCTCACCTGTGGTAACTTGAGTGTGTGCTGGAGAGAGAGAGAGCAGGCGAGGGAGGGAGGTTTAGAGGCCCATAAAACTCTTGGTCAAGTGGGCCTGACCCTGAGCACAGATTACTGTGTGTCACATTGGCCCTAGCGTAAAGGTGTGTATGAATACAATGCACACAAGGTTTGTTTTTTTCTCCTGTGTTGTAGTCAAAAAGAGAAGAGGCAGAGTGCTGTACCTTGCACTGTTCTTCATGAACACACACACACACGTGCATGCTGTTGTCCTCTCCCTTAGATTTCTGTACAGGGTCCACCTGGGGACCATGGTAAAGAGTTCACCACTAATGTCAAAAACTGCTGGAGCTTATTTTCGTTCGTTTACATTCGCTCTTCCTCTTTTGGAGCCTTGTGTGTCTATGTGCGTGCGTTTCTCAGTGTTCTCATCCACATTGTATTAGGGGCCAGCTGGGTTGGCCTGCACGCTACACATGAGCCTGATTATGACTCAGTTTTGCATTACTGACATTCCTCCATAGTTTTCCTTCTTTTCTCTTTCTCTGAACCTCTCCCCTTCTTTTCTGTTCTTTATCTCTCTCCCTCTCTCTCCCCTCATTTGTCAGTCTCTCCTGAGGCTGGGCAGATTTGCTGAGCAACCAACCCCCCCAAATCCCTTCCTCCTTCCTCCTCCCTCCTCCCCTTACCCCTCCGTTGCCCCCCACCCCCACCTCTCATAGCAAAACACCCAACACATGTAGCTTCAGATCGACTTTCCCTTTTTTTTCACCAACTTCGCAGCCATCAGTGTGCGTTACATGTGTCGTTCTGGTCCCAACACTCTCTCTTAGTATGTCACACACAGATGAGGAGGAGGAGGAAGAGAAGGAAAAGAGGGAGGTGAACAGACGGGGGTTTAACTGTGAAAGGGGCTTGGCGAAGAAGTCATGAGACGTGTGTGTTTAATGAGAGAGACGTGGTTTCGATTCCATGTGTCTGCAGTTATGTGTGTGTGTGTGTGTGTGTCTTTATTGAGACTGACTGTGAATCCTACCCTGGTGTCATTCATTTATTCATTTTAATGAAGCCTTTATGGTGTGAGTGATGCGGGGCGAGCAAAGGCGAGTGGATTTGTAGCTGCTCAGCCAGAAAAGATTGTTGATTTTGTGACAGGTAGCGGCTCACCATTTAGAAAATCCCACACCATGTTAATCCACTGTGAGGAGGACTGGAAGGAAGAGAGGGGGGAAGAGGAAGGGTGTGTATGGTGGTTCTCCTCCACCTATACCAACACCACTCTCCACTGCTAAGCCTTTATGCTGCCCAGTCTAGGAAAGAAGGTACAGGCTCTCTCTCTCTCTCTCTCTCTCTCTCTCTCTCTCTTTTTATTTATTTCCATCCCCCTCTGTTTCCCTTACGCTTGCTCTCTCTCCCTCTCTTTTTCTACCTGTCTCTGTTTCTGACTCTTTCTCTCCACAAACCTTTCTCTCTCAGTTTTACTCTCACTCTCTCTCTCTTTACCATCTCTCTCTTCTGCTCTGTATTTTCTCCCTCTCTAGCTCTCCCTATCTCTCCCCTTCTTTCTAAGTATTTTTTCTCCTCCCTCTCCTGCCTCCTCTCTTTGCTCACCCATCCTTCCTCCTACCGCTTGCGTTCTCCCCTCAAACCTACTCCTTCTCCACTCTCGGTCTCCCTTCCTCCCTCTTTTCCCTCTTTTTTTCCACCCCGTTCCTCTCTCCTTTTCACTTCCTTTCCCTCCCTACTTCAAACCTGACCCCCCCCCCTCTACCAACCTCTCGCTCTCTGCTTCCCTCTCTCTCTCTCTCTCTCGCTCTCTTACTGTGTCACTGGAGAGCGTCTCAGTGTGACAATGCCATCCTGCTCTCCAGACTGTTGCCTCTTACAGGCTGTGGAGGTAAGTAGTGTGTGTGTTTGTTTTGTTGTACTGTGCAGGGACTGTCTAGATGTTAGTGTGGTTACTGATTGGCGCCGCTGAAGGCATTCCCCTTCTTAGCTTTAATAAAACTTTTATCAAACAAAACACATGAGCCATGATTTCACTTTTTTTGATGGGGGCGTGTGGAAGAAGAAGAAGGAGACCAAGTCGACAGCAGAGGGAGAAGTAACGTTGTTCTGGTCCTATTCACAACATCTTTGGTTCGACTGAGCTGTTTGTTGAGGCGTTTTGTGCCATTCGAGGGCTACTCTTGTCGTCTTTTTACCTTGCTTAGTTCACGTCCTTATTTCGTATGGTTTTATAAGTAATTATCTCTTTTTTTGTAGATATGTGCTTTGCTGTCAGAAGTCTTTTTTTGCTCTTAGGTTCATGGATGTAGGAGGATTCTCGTGCATAGATGCACTTATTATGTGTTTCTCTATTCAGGGACCAATGTGACATGTCTTGGTTTTTGGAGACTTAAGAAACAAAAAGTTCAGTGTGGAGGATCGGTTCTGATTCCGAAATGAAAAATGCTAGAAACATGCAACATGTGTAAATCCACCTTGTTATTACAAGTGTGCAAATCTGCTTGTGGGACAGTCTCGCATGTGACAGAAAACGTGGCATTGTGGGTTGCACACAGACAGGTTTACATGCATGAGCCGTATTTGTGCATGTGAGTGAGTTTGGTTGAGGTGGGGACAAAGGGCAGAGCTAAAAGCCCAGCGACCAGCCACCCAGCCAGCTATTCCTGGATACAATCTGATCTTTTTCTTTTTAATTCCTGGACTAACAAAATAATGTAAGGTACACGATACAAACAGCGACAAAGGCTATGGAGGTAAAAATATTCATGCCCAACTTTAATTTGCTTGAGGATCTAAGTTGCTGCTATTTGTTCAGCACTTGTACACTTTTTTTCAGATAATTAAGGTGTGGAGCGAGGATGGGGCTGGAAAAGTTTTGGAGGTTCCGGCAGACATGACAGCAAGAGACATGTGTCAGCTCCTGGTCTACAAGAGCCACTGTGTGGAGGACAGTGCCTGGACACTAGTGGAGCACCACCCCATCCTTGGCCTAGGTAACTGCAATGGATTTTTTTTTATTGAATATGTGCCAACATCTGAGGTTTCTTTACGTTTCCGTTCAGAGGATTTCTGCTTTTTTCCTGGGTCTTTGTTTGAAATGCTTCTGCTTTTAGAGCTGTGTTTGGCTTTGACCTGTGTACGTGTCCAGTCCTCTACCCTGTGCCACTGCCCAAGTCGTGTGTGCCCATAGTGTGCATGTTAATGTACTTGTATATGTCAAAACTACTTGTCTTCTCTACTGCCCATGACTGAATATTTGCCTGTCAAATGTAGAATGTTCTCGCCAGACTATCACCTAACATACAGAGCAAATCTTGTGCTAACCCTCATTACCTCATTATGTTTTCTTGCCTATTGATTCATGTCTTTTTTTCCTCCCTTGTGGGACTGTCTTTATCCTCGGCAAAGGCTTTCCTCCAGCAGAGTTATATTTTTAGAGTCAAAGGATCACTTTGTGTTTTGCTGCTTGATCTGAGTTTCTGGAAAAAGAGAGTGCATTGGAGAACTGGAATGTGAGGTGGAAGGGAGGGAAAGAGATGAAAGAAGAGAAAGAAGGGACAGAGAGGCAGGAAAGAAGGGAGGGGAAGGAGCGGGTGGCGTGGAGAGGTCTGGACTTGAGCGTCATACCAGAGCTGAGAGCAGCCAATCATAGCAGTGCATTGAACGAGCCCCTAGCTTACTTGACCAATCGGTGTGTGCCTGCAAACACACAGAGACACACACACACACACATATGAAGAAAGAAAGGACAGAAGGAAAGAGGTATATTCACTACCAAATTACAGTTAGGTGGGTGTTGGTGTGTGCGTTTCAATTAAACTAAGACATTGATGAAACTGAAAGGTAAAGATAAATGGAAAGATGAAGTGGTTCACAGTTCTGTAATAGTCAGACTCTCTGTGCAAGTCAGACTGGTCCATGTTGTCATAATACATTTGTGAATCACTAGAGTTTGTCTTAAAGAGAAAGTAGACCACCAACCCACACACACATAGCCAGATTACATCCCTCTTTGCCTCCAAATGAGCAGACGAGGACAGTGAATGCTAAATATGCACTGGTGCGTTTGTGTATCTGTGGCTTGTGCTTGTATTCATGGTTTCTGTGCTCTAAGCGGTCGGCCTAAATATGTGACATCATCCTCTCCACCGTTACCCCCTCCCTCCGCGGGCTTCTGCCTCTTCTCGCCCCTCCTTATTTCAAGTGATACTCCCTTGTCTCCTAGTAACAGGCGGAATTTTCTTGCTGTGTCATGGCATATGGTAGTGTAACAGCACCCAGTGGTGCAGTGCTAAATAAAGGCCAGGGCTAAATGGTCATCTTTAAAAATAAAAAAAAAAAACAGTCTTTTGATAAAAGACTTTAGACAAAGAATATAGCTTAATTCTCACAAATTTGCCCTACAGTGTGGTGGCTAAAAGGTCCATGTGCGTGTGTTGTTTTTCCTCACAGAGCGGTGTCTGGAAGACCATGAAGTGGTGGTTCAGGTTCAAGCCTCGATGAACACAGACAGCAAATTCCTCTTCAGGAAGAACTATGCCAAATATGAATTCTTCAGGAACCCCTTGGTAAGTCTGTCATCCCTGAAGTGACCTTTCTGTAAGAGCTCCAGTGAATACAAGTAGCTGTTCAGTATTAGAAAGTAGAATAAGCAAAAGAAAAAAAAACACTGTGCTGAATAATTTAATACATAATGCAGCTTAAATTTTATATAAATCCCTTATTATTACTTTTTCTAGAAGAACCTGCTTCTGTACATAATCTATGGGATATTAGTCAGATCTGTTGTCTCGGCTAGGTAGAATTTACAAAGGCTTTTCTTGGCTTATATCAAAAGTCCTACATCTATCTAAATGGTTTGTTTCCTGGATCTTCTTTCTCTAGGATTTTTGAGGGAAATTATACTTTTCTATGCCCGGTGTTGACATCAGTTATTGGAATGGTTTCATAAATTCACTGACATCTGTTCCTAATAATTCTGCAATTGGTCATTTAAGAGTCTTTCTAAAATAATTAATATGATTAAATGAGCCCTTATTGATATCGCATTGGGGAAATACTGTAAGTATTCAAAACAAAAAAGACAAAAGAAAAATCCCAGTCTTCATATTATCTATATTTCATTACATATATTTTTAACCTCTATCTTTTTTGTGTGAAAACAAAGAAGAAGAAGACAGACTTGTTATTTATAGTAACTATGATTCCACTTGTTCAGCTTATCAGGCTGTAACCTGAGCCTAAACCAAAATAAGTTTGACAAACCTTCAATTAGAAATAGATTGTGGTTGTATGAAGACATTTGATAATGTCAACTAAGCTAGTTGTTTCATTGAGTATGCATTAAAAGAGTTTATAAGATATGAAGCTATCCTTTGTTTACCTTTTCATCTCACTCCAACATTTTATCACATATTTACACAATCCTGATCTTTGTTACTTTAATTATTTAATCATCACAATATTAATAAGGGATGTAGACAGAACTAATAACGTGTGTGTGAGTTCTCCGAACACACAAGATGCAGACTCTGAGGTCAATACACAGCTTTTGCCATTTTAATCAATAAATGTCCAGCTAACTCAGTACAGATCACAGTCACAATCTCTAACTGTCCAAATTCTCAGACATGTGGAGTTGGCTTTCTCTGTGTCCGTCCGTCCTCCTCCTGCGATCCCAGCTCCTACTTATTACTTACAGAAGCAGGAACGATTAGTGAAAGCAGTTTCACCTGCGCACAGTGCAGCATCAGCCTTGCCAATCATCTACTCTCCCCGCCCTCACAGTGTGCTTCTGCTGCTAAGAATTTCCCTCTGATCCATAAGTGTCTCTTTCCAAATAGAATCAGAAGATGATGACGCCCAGAAAGTTGGTTCGCTAATCATTGTCTAGTAGTACAGTAGATGTCAGCTTTCATGTTTTTATTCACAATTATAACCTGCTCCGGCAGACACAGGCTTTTAGGAAATCCAAGATCCAGCATTCACTAGACTTTTACTAGACTAACCTGTCAAAATTCACAACAGTGATTTCATGCTGGTGGCACCCCAAAAAACTCCCAAAATGTGGAGGTTAAGTTCTACAATTGTTATACAAGTTTTTTGAGGGCAACATAACAATATTCTCCGTAAATAATCTGAAATTGACGTTGACTTATTTAGGGAAAGTAAATGTATTTACCGTATTTTCCGCACTCTAAGGCGCACCTAAAAGCTTTGAATTTTCTCAAAAGCTGACACTGCGCCTTATAATCCGGTGCGCCTTATATGTGGACCAATACTGAGGCGCAACAGGTCTCACAACAACAAGAAGCGTTTGCATGCTGGGATATGTGACTGTGGGACGCGTGCATTTTCATTCACCAATGTACTTTCAGAAATAAATGCACGAGCGCGGATCCACAAACATATTAGATAGATAAAACTTTATTAATCCCTCAGGAGTATCCCTCAGGAAATTACAGAATATTGTAATGGTTATAAGGTTTTATACAGCAGTTAAAGGGTTAACGTTTCCAAGCGTGGGGAGGCGTGGTTAGAGCTATGGGTATATTAGAGTGTGAGAGTGAGGATTGGAGCTGCAGGGAGCGGTGCCGCAATTAGAGTCTGGAAATAAGTTATTAAGTTCGCTGTAATCGTGAATAAAGTTCTTCAGCGCAAGATAGCGTCTGACTGGTCTGTCTCCGGGACATAACAGTATTTTTAAAGAAATCACAAATGTGTTTTCAGAATAAATGCACCAGTATGGAGCCAGAATAGTCTCAAATTAGTCGCCGACTTGGACGAGACGCAGCGGGCATATTGGAAGCCGTATTCGTCCAACTGTTCAATTCGAACACTGAAAAAGCAGAATTCAAGCGATTCGTGGATGAGGAATGAACTGATTAGAGAGCTTTACGTGTTTCCTTTATGCGTTTACAGCTGAACAAGGTCTGTCTCTTATACACATCTGTTACCTCTATTTAAGGACTGGGAGCTTT
>JAFBJS010025477.1:47130-72824 GCA_016785265.1 Paraplagusia blochii
ACTGATAGAGCTTTACGTGTTTTTTTTATGCGTTTACAGCTGAACAATGTGGTTCATATTGTGAATATGGACATTGACGTTTAAACATTGTTGAGTTATTGTTATATTGTTATTACTTTGCACCATTTAGAGAGTTACTATACTGTCATTGCACTAACTTTTAATTTGCCGTAATGTATCAGACTGTTTCTTTTACGTGTTTACTGAATCGAGTAAACGTTCTCCTCCACTACGTGATAAAAACGTTGTTCTCCCTCTTGCTGTTGTTAACAGATAAACTGTCACGAAAATACTACGTCACTGACATTACACTGATCCCGGAAAAAATAATAAAACGGCTGTTTATTCAATTAGGAAGTGAACGAAGTTGTCAGACTGTGTTGTTGACATTCGCGTTGAGTGCAGCTTTATCTAGTGGACGCATAACGCAACAGCAGCCACTACTGAAGCTTTTATTGTATGCGCCTTATAATGCGGTGCGCCTTATGTATGATTTTTTTTAAATAGGTAATTCATTAAAGGTGCGCCTTATAATCCAGTGCGCCTTATAGTGCGGAAAATACGGTATTCATTGTCACAAACAACACACAAACACATGTAAATTATATGTATAAACACTAATAAAATAGCTGTTGCATAAAGCATTTGGATAACAGCCCGCTTTACTGAGGTCAAGGCACATGGTCAAGCGCAGATGAAGGAATTTATGTGATGTGATGTTTTAGTGCGGAACCAGAACCTGGGTTGTGCTTATTCAAATTTCATGAACTTCACATCATAGATAGCCAGCCGTTTGTTGTTTAGCCAGGCCATAGGTGGAATGCTGGTTATTTTGGACACAAGTATGGTGTGGATGGTATATAGTCATACCATTACAGTACTGACATTACAGTATGCAAAGTATAACATTACAATGCCAATACCAGGTTGATGACATTGGACATATTCACATAAAACTTATTGAAAATTAGCAAAATGAAGACCAAAATAAAAACCACTGACAGTGTACTAAAACTTATAACACACAATCTTCAGTATCCTTGACTCATTTTCAGCCACAGTTGGTTTATTAGCGCTCGATAATTATGTGAAATTATAACAAGAGCCACAGTTTTACTTCCATAAAAACACCAATTGTCTGGGATGCAAAAGAATCCTATGGCCAATCAAAGGATTAGTGTCCATGGGTTTTAACTTTATTGTACATTGTGTGTACATTGTGCATTGTGTGTACAATGTACACACAATGCTCTTCTTGTGTCTTGTCTCGCTGCACGCAGACCAAGTACGGTCTGGTTGCCCAATTCTGTCTTCCCTCTGGTGACAGAAAAGCTGCAGCTCATTCTATTTTTGTAAACTGAATAAAAATGTAGCGCTATTCATCATTTAAGGACACAGACCTGCCTTTGACAGCCAGCGAGTCATTAGGGATCTAGCTCGCGTGGCATCTTTTGCTGATGGCTGGGGGTGGGGGTGGTGGGTCTCAGTGTGGGGCTCTACGGTTATGTGCTGGCTGGGAGTGCAGTGACATTATTGCTGCAGTGATTTAGAGGTTGTCAGAGCCAGCAGGTGACCTCAGCTCTGTGGTAATGAGGACAGTAAAACACTAGAGTGCTGGCCATGGCCTGTCAATCACAGTAAGAGTAGCGCTGCTGGCTAAAGGGGATTACATCATTGGGTGAGATCATACTGCATTCCACTTCCAGGCTTTAGTGCACTCCCTTCTTTCTGTCTCTCTCACCAATCACTTTAGTCCTCGCCCACACACACATAGACACACATTCATTACAGAGAATCTACCTGACTCGAGGCTTTCACTAAGTGTTTTCTGCGTCCAAACCCATGCATCTTCTCATAATTCCCGTTTGCTTACCTTGTGTCTTTCTGTTTTTTTGTGTGTGTGTGTTTCCATTCAGAACTTTTTTCCAGAGCAGATGGTAGCTTGTTGTCAGGAGTCCGACGGCTCCATCCCTCAGTCGCAGCTATTACAGGTGACGCACAAGTGGAAAAGACCATACATTCACTTCACCAAAGTGTTACCGTATAAATTTGTTAAATATTTGTTTTTATTTGTTATGTGTTCTTCCAGAACTTTCTGAACTCCAGCAGCTGTCCAGAGATCCAGGGTTTTTTGTACGTGAAGGATCCTGGAAGGAAGTCATGGAAGAAACTCTACATGTTCCTGCGGCGTTCTGGTCTTTACTATTCAACTAAAGGAATGTCTAAGGTTAGAGCTTAACTTTTAGGTTACTGTAGAGAAGACAGTAAGAAGAAATAACATTCACAGACCATTGTGGCTGCAGAATTATCGGGAATTAGACTAAAATAATGCTGTAATCTATACATATATTAAGACTGATATAAAGTCTCCACATCATGTAATACATCTGGAGATTTGGATTAATATCTTTATCTTTAATGACAAAAAGGAAGAAAAAAAAACATATTTTGACCCTTTTTTTTATTACTTCATCTTTCACATCTAAATACTTTCTGGCCCACATCAGGAGCCCAGACATCTGCAGCTGCTCTCAGATCTGGAAGAGAGTAACATCTTTACCATCATCACTGGCAGGAAGCTTTACAACGCCCCCACAGACTTCCAGTTCTGCATCAAGGTAATACACAAACCAGACGACTGTGTGTGTTTCAGAACAGCATCTTTCCTTTTACTTGCGTCAAATTTGCTCACTGGTAGTTTTAAACCCGCACCCTATCACCAGCTGATCTGGTTAACCCTGGACTATGTCCGCTAGCATGCCCACACGCACAAACATGCACGCACACAGGGCAGGATTGTTACTTTTAAGGAACAGTGATGCAAGGGTGATACAGCAGTAGTCTTCAACTTTTTATACCAGTGACAAGTGAGACCTTATCAGCTGTTATTGTAAGACTATCCTGATCAGATCATCAAAGTCTGGATCATCATTGCTTTAAAACATTGCCAGATTATATTTTAATCCAAGAAGTAAACGGATATGACTTGATTCTTTTTGAATGAGTAAAAAAGTAAAGAATTGTTTTTTTAAAATTCTACTACAGCCCGGTACCCAATGACTTATAGACCTATGCACCCATTGACAGAACTGACAGAACCCACAAGGGTTGGGGACCCTTGCAACACTCTGTTTCAGTTTTTGGTTGCACTTACTGTTACTGTTGTATGAGTAAAATTGTTGTACTGTTAATTGGGCTTCAGAGTACATTTGTGTATATTTTCAGTCTTCCAAGTCATCATAATAGTCTTCTAAGCTAGTGATTTTCAACCACTGTGGCGTGGCACACTAGTGTGCCTTTAAAAATTGTTAGGTGTTCCGCAGGAAATTATCTAATATCACCTGATTAACCATTGTTTGGTGTCTGTGCTGTATTAAAGTGTGCGATACCCTTCTATTCCAGAGGGAGACAGCCAGTGTTGGGACTTATGGGTTACTTGTAACGCCGTTACGTAACAAAACTACTTTTCTTGTTAACTACAACGTAACGCTTTTAACCACATATCTATGTGAGCTGAGCTTCTCAAGTTTGACTGTGACAAGAACAGAGAGAGACTGAGAGCTGTTGTTGAGGAAGAGCTCCATTTGTGTCTTTCCACCATTCCTGCCAGGATATACAATGTGTTCATCAAGTTAAAGATGTTTTTGCCTTTATTCAAGAAGCAGCATCTTGGATGAACTGTTAGTCAAGTTGCCTACTTTCAATTTATTTTCAATATACGCTCAAAAGCATATAGTGTATACTCCATAATATGTACTTTAGTATTCTGCTGTCTGACATGGAAAGACAGACACGCTAAAGCAGAGGTTTTTACGACTACATGTAGGGAGAAGGAAATGACGTGGCCATTCTAGTCTGTTAATTCTACCGTGCTGCTCGCTAATGTTGACCTGGTTTCTCCTTTGTATCTTTATTCACGCATGTGCTAGTGGGAGGTTGAGGTAAAAAATCTGGGGATTAATCAGCAGGATTTCAAACACATTTCATTTTAAGAAAATTAATCGTGATGTAGAAAGAAATTGGCCCAAAATCAGACAGCGTACTCTAGGCCTAACTGTAGCTTTTTGTTGGATATTGTAGGGACAGTAGGGACAACAGATGATATCAGTCAATCAGTATCAAGACAATAATGTTGTAAATGTACTAATCATCAGTTTTTTTTTCTTATTATAACCCTATAATCTTCTGATCTAACCCCACCATAGTGCAAACTCTGCCTTTAGCCTAGCACCTTAGCAACAAGATGACGCTTATCGTGCTTCGGATGATATAGAAATGAAAAAAAGGTGGCTGGACAGTGCTAAACCAAAGATAATTGATGATGATAGCACATCAAACCCATAACTGTAGGGTAAAGAATTACCTGCTGCAAATAAAAGAAAACTGACAATCCTTAGCCTTGAGAACTGAGTGAACGATCGCATTATTAACAAGAAAACATTGTTTCTGCTGTTTACAGCCCAGCAAAGGAAGAGGGGACTTCAAGGAGCTGAAGATGTTGTGTGCAGAGGACGAACAGAGCAGGACCTGCTGGATGACAGCCTTCAGACTGCTCAAGGTGCAGTAGTAACACTGTGTTTAAGGTGTTCCCAAGAGGCAATTAATTAGCTTTTTTTTAGTTTGTTTGTAATCCTTTTGAGGATGAATCATGAGCTGATGTCGACTCCTCTCTTCTGACAGTTTGGAATCGTACTGTATCAGAGCTACAACATTCCCCAGCAGAGGAAGTCAAACCTCCAGCCTTGCCCAGCGCATGTGGTAAGAATGACCGGTCCATTAATTGGATGATGGTAGACAGAAACCAGTTCCGTTCTTAACCACACTGTTCCTCAGTTTTCTTAAGAGCAGAGTCAGTTAAGTGTTGTGGTAAGACGTAACAATTACTTTTTTAGACCAAGCAGAAGGAGAAAAATATGGAATCACTCTGTACATTTTCATTTCCAAATTTGCATCAGATTAGATCTGCTCATCAGGCTGCAGTTAAACAGGAGCAGTCACACCTTGGAGAGCTGTTGCACCACGTGGACTGACATAAATCATGGCTTCAAGACAAGAGATATCATTTGAAACAAGAGAAAGGATAGTCAAACTTCTTAAAAAAAAGTAAATTATCACTCAGTGTTGCAAATGACGGTGGTTGGTCACAGTCAGCTGTATCTAAAATATGGACCAAGTATAAACAACATGGAAAGATTGTTAAAGACAATTGTACTGGTGGACCAAAGAAGATATCAAAGCATCAAGACAGAAAAACTCAAAGCAATATGTAATCAAAACTGAAAATGCGCAGCAAAACAAATGGAAGGAAACTGGAGTCAACGTCTGTGACCAAACTTTAAAGATTTGCCTAAAGGAAATTTACCTACAACAAAACTAAATGAAAGACATCATTCTCTATCATCTAAACAGAAAATAACAATTTTCTATTTTTCCCATCAATTGAAAGGGCATTTGGGGATGAAGTGATTTTTCAGGATGAAAATGCATCTTACCATAGAGAAAATACTGTTGAAGCATTCTTTGAGGAAAGACACATAAGGTCAATATCATGGCCTGAAAATAGTCCAGATCTCAATCCAATTGAAAATCTGTGGTGCAAGTTGAAGAAAATGGTCCATGACAAAACTCCAGACTGTAAAGCTCTGGCAAAAACAATCAGAAAAAGTTGGAGCCAGAATGACGTTTGTCACTCATTAAGTGAGACTAAGGGCTGTTATAAAAAAACAGATTTTGGACACCTCCATAGAGCTCTGTGCTCTATATGTGATAATGGCAGAGCTACATAACATCTATTATGATGATTTCTATGTGTTTAATAAAGCCACAAACAGATAAATATTTACACAATTTCAATAAAATATTTGACAGAAATCTTTTGTGAAATCCAAGGGTGTCTGAAAACGTTTTTCCACAGCTTTAAAAAGCTTTAAAATATTTATTTATTTTAAGTAAAAAATATCTTTGTCAGCAATGGAACACTTGATACATCCTTCAACACTAGCATTAGCTCAATGTATGCAAATATATACATATTATAAATATGTATTGTATAAAATTATTAGAACAAACAATATACATTTACATACCAGCCTGTGTGATCCAACCCCATGTTTTCATCTCCTCTCTGACTGTTTGTTCTGTCAGTTAAGTCAATTTAGAGGTGAGTGTCAGAAAAAGTTTTTTTTTTAAGCAGCAGAAACCAGAGCCACTGGAAGCTTGTGCTTCTCCCTATAACAGCATTTCTTGGACAGACTAAAATGGGTTTATGTGCAGACAGGATTTGTCATGCCCCAGTGAGTGTGTCTGGCTTGTTTGACCTGTGATCCTCGTCTGTCCCTCTCCCCCTTTACCCACCCACTTATGCCCCCCCCACCCCTCTCCTCTACTTCTCGTGACAGCGGAGTGTATCTGAGAACTCCCTGGTTGCCATGGACTTCTCGGGACGGACGGGTCGCGTCATTGACAACCCTGTGGAGGCTCAGAGTGCCGCCTTAGAGGAGGGACAGACCTGGAGGGTAAGAAGGAGAGAGACGCAGCATGGCATCAAGAAAAGTTTGTTATGTTTTGCCATACTTTTCTACCAAGTACTGATTTTCTCTATATTTTCTAAAGTAGTACAGAGTACATGCTTTGCTAAATGATGACTCTGAATCAAGTAGAAAAACGTTGTTTAACATCAATACCAATTAACGTTAAGCTTGAAAATTCATAAATATTTGTAATCTCATTAATCTCAGAATGGCTGTGAATTAATCATGGTTAATTGTGATTAATCACAATTGTTCAGAAATGGTAATGGTAAAGTAACTTTCCTAAATGTGACTAAACATGGGTTAATCTGCAAATAATCCAAATGATGGAATCGGAACCATAATAAATATTATATGTGACATGTATTATCCTGATTGATTTCAAGATGGACTAAAAATTTAATGCCAATTCACAAGAAGGGTGATGTGCAGAGCTGTAACAACTACAGAGCAACATATTTGATGAGCCATGATGATGATGATGATTTAGTAAAGAGTAGTTGAGGCTAGTTTGAGGAAGAAGAGGAGATAGTATGGTTTCATGGCGAGAAAGAGTTCCATAGATTAGGGATGGCATATGTATCGGTCCACCAATATAATCGCCCTGATATCAGCAACCTTTTTTAATCAGAGCAGGTATCGGTTTTGTCAACAATATTCAAAATCTGCTGCTGATGCTGCAGAGCCAGAGTCTCGGCAAATACACTAGACTTCCTCATGGGGTACTGATTCAGTACTACTGACACTTTGACCGCCACGTGATTAATGATCAATGCTACTGTAAATGATCATGGTCTGGAGTTTTTTGTGGATAGAAAACTGTACTTAATGACTGCAAGGAGCTGGTCATGTGAGAGTGGGTGGTAAGATTTTAACACTTTATCACAAGGCTTTTGTATGCAGGGAAGTAAAGAAAAACAACAATAGACAGCTGCCTCTTTCTTTCTCTGAAAGACTGATTTAAATATGTTAAAGAACAGACAAGAGCAAAATAAATCAGACAAACTACACAGAGTTCATTGTCTCAGAGAACCAGCCTTTCTCTCCCGTTCAAGACGCTTAGTAAACGTGTGGAGTTTCTGTAGCTGGGCTATGTCACGATTAATAGTATTTGAAATAATTATGTCTCGGACATTTGCCAGTGAAATGCCATTTGATGTCGTCTCTTATGTCATCAACAAGAAGAGTCGTTTATGTTGTGACGATGCTGAAATGTTTTTTCTCTCATGAAAGAGGGCTTTTTACTCTTATACTGCAGCTGTTTCAATCTGTGCCCATTTACAGTACATTGCCTGTGTTGGACAGAAAGTTATTCTGTCCAACACTAGACATTACTTGTTAAAGTCAAATGCTGCACAAAGAATCATACGACTGTCTCAGACAAAATGGTAAAAAAGAAATCTGTAATTTTTCTTTAACTTGTATTGAAGTAGTGTATTTATGTTGTACACAGTTATTTATAGAATGCATTTAGTCTGGTATCACACTAATTCAGGGGAAATATATGCATATATCGTTATCAGTTCATATCAGAATCAGTTCATATCGGTATCCGGAATGAAGTGTTTGGGCAATATCGGTTCATATCGGTATTGGTTAATGTAATATCGGACATCCCTAGACCATAGATTCAAAACTGTATTTGTACACAGAGGGCCATAGGGAGCTGATATGTGTATATTTGTAGATTTAGAAACTGGGTGAAAATGGAGGAATTGTGCTTTTTTAGAATTATGTTAGAGTGGTGCCGCAGCTAAAAGAACGCTGGAGGTAAGAGGAATCAAGTGGAATGGTGACAGGGAGCAGAGGTTGTGCAGGTGGAGGAGTTGAGGACCTGAGGATCAACTAGTTATTGCAGTGGAGACTGTGGAAGAGAGGTAAAGAATAGAGTACAACCAGGATGGAACAACTGGAGGAAGGAGTGATCTGTGATAGAAGAGAGTCAGCTAAGGTGAAGGGAGAGGTTTACAGGGCATTTGTAGGACCAGACAAGATTTATGGATTGAAGACAATATCATTGGACAGTAGGCAGGAGGTGGAGCTTGAGGTAGCAGAGAGAGAAAGCAGGAGAGACAAGGATGGACAGGGTCAGTAATAAGGTCATTAGAAGGACAACACAGACAGGAATGTTATAATGATAATGATATAAGGATAAAAGCTAGAGAAGCCAAATTGAAATGGTTTGGACATGTTCAGAGAAGGGACAGTGGATACATTGGTATAAGAATGATCCTAGAGATGGAGCTACCATGTAGGAGACAAGTGAGAGATTGATGGACGCAGCGAGGTAGGACATGGAGGTAGTTGGAGCAGAAGATATAGTGAAAAATGATGATTCACTGTGGAAACCTCTAAAAAGGGACAGGCTGAAAGAAAAAGAAGATCCTAATTAATTTCGTCACCTTGAGAACATACATATTCATCTTTTTTTTTTAATCTTTATCACAGAAACGCAGTCAGCGTATGAATGTTCTAGGCAGCCCCAGTCCTCTGCACACTTCTTCCCTGAGCACGGGTGAGAAACACGAGAACATACAGTACATTCTACCAAGCCTCAGAAAGCTGCTCCCGGCTAATGGGCTAATGTCAAACATTTCCCCTTCTATTGTTCAGTCATCCACAGGACACAGGTGTGGTTTCATGGTCGCATCATAAGAGATGAAGCCCACAAAATGATCACTCAACAAGGTCAAGTTGACGGGTAAGATCAACCTGACTAGTCTAATTCCTGAGTTGGTGCTCAGGACCCTGTGTTTATGGAACTTGTAGTCTGATTAATTAATTAATTAACTAGCTTTTAACATTGTTAACTGATACAACCTCTAGAAATAATATAATTGATACCTATGCATGCGTGTGTGTGTGTGTGTGTGTGTGTGTGTGTGTGTGTGTGTCTTCCAGGTTGTTCTTGTTGCGGGACAGTCAGAGTAATCCCAAAGCATACGTCCTCACCTTGTGCCACCAAAAGAAGATCAAGCACTTCCAGATTCTACCGGTCAGTCACAAGATTATTTGGAGACATATCATAAATATTACTAAAGGCAACAATAATAATGGTAACAATATTTACTACTACTGTTATTAAAGTTATTATTATTTAATCATATAATGTTGGTGTTGATTATTATTAGTAATAACAATATTATCATATTTTGTTACTTTTTATATTTACTTAAGTTCAATTGACCAGTTAATATAATCGCATTTAAAACTTGTTTCGTGAGGCTGCTCACTATCCAAACATAAGAAGAGCCACTAATGGATTGCAGTCATAAACACAAAATTTTTTGCAGATCTTGTCAAAATTACTAAGCTCAGATTATTTGGATTCCATACATAAAGCAAGGCGAACACTGTGGATTTTCTTTTTTTTTTTTTTTTAGAATCGTATCAGCCATCTGCTGCTAACACTATATGAGTGAATCGCAAGGGTCACAATTTGTGTCCTTACACTGTCTAATTGTTGGGTGTGATTGGACAGACTGCTCCCGCTGTTTGACTATACAAGACATGTCTGACTCCTGTTGCCAGAACTGCTTTGGATAAAAGCATCAGCCAAGTGTGTGTTTTAATGCAATGAGCCAGTAGTGGGAGATGCGCAGATGCTCAAATTTGCTGTCTGACACATGAGTTTTTGTCGCTGAACAAACAATCTTTTCACTGTTTTCTCTGTAAAGTTGGAGGAGGACGGTCAGGTGTTCTTCAGCCTGGACGACGGCGCCACAAAGTTCACCGATCTGATCCACCTGGTAGAGTTCTACCAGCTAAACAGAGGGGTCCTGCCCTGCAAGCTCAAACATCCCTGCACCACTTCTGCCTTGTGACCCCCCCCCCCAACCCACTGCTCTTCACGCACCTCCACCTGATTTGCACACCTTTCACCCTGAGACCCTATCCCTCTCCATCCATTCACCCCCATCCCGCGATTAATGCAATGAGGAGAAAGAGACAAACATTTTCCCTGGAGACGCTAACATCACGCCGTCAGCCGCCAGTCTGTCTCCAGGTTTGCTGAGCTCTCCTCTGTTTCTTGCAGCTGTTCAAAGAGGAAATCTGTACAGACTGTCCTCCCGAAAACTCCTTCAGAAGTCAACATGGAGACTCGTCATTGCAGTTTCAAACCTTTGAAAGAGACAAGTAATTTTTAGAACTGGGCAGATGTGTTCTGCACAACTGCTACAGATCTCTCAGATGGATCCCTCCAACCTCTCCACGTCCTGGTGTGATAAGCTGTGGTGCCCCCACAACCCTGACCCACCCTCTTAACGGGGAAGGAAGCACCACCCTCTGACTTCCTCATCAATCATCAGGGATGAACCCGGAAGCCTCTTTAGATCTTTTTAAAACCACCATCCAGGAATTCCTCAATCTGTGCAGTCCAGTCTGGATAAGCTGACCCTCCCTGGCTGCCCCCGCCTCCCCTTCAGTCCCCCCCAAATCTTCCACTAGACAGGTTCGGCCCAAGTTGCAAACAAGCTTGACTGAGAAACTCTCTGCTGTGTGCCACCCCCTCGTTGCAGCCCCAATCCACATTTCCGCAAAAGCGTGGTTTTAAGACTAAGCAGAGGAAGTAGAAGGAGCTAAAGTTGAAAAGAAAAAAAGCAGAGCAGTGGCGAGGGTTTCACTGAAAGGACAGAGGAATGTTTTTATAAGGGAGGCCGTCACAGGCCTCTTTTGTAGAGTCGATTACTTGATGTCATTATAATGCTGTTTGATTACTGTTGATTCAATGCAGAACTAGATTTGCACTTTTTTTAACGCAGACAGACGACAGCTGTTCTCGCTAGCTCAATGAAGCTGTTGGTCTACGTTAATCTCCCCACTTCCTTCCTCGTCCCTGTCTTCTCCTGATAGCGTGCATGTCGAACGTCCAGCAGATTGGATTACAAAAGTCGTGGGAGCGATCGCAGTAGTGGCTAATTAAGCAGTGCCTTTCACCTGAAGGTTGGGGAAAAATGTCAGAGTGACATGCAGCGTGCACCAACACGACCACATTGTCACAAAAAAATGTTCTCTCTCGCTCTCGGACGGAGGACGAAGAGGACGTGTCCCCCCTGTTCATCTGTCCCTCCCCTTCTCAGCTTCCATCATTTCAGTTTTTTTTTTCCTCATTTGTCTTTCTTTCGTCTGAGTTGGTTCGGAGCTCTCAGTGCTTGCACATTTACAACATCGTCCATTTGGATTCTGACCACTGCCCCCTTGTCCCCGAGCCCAGACTAATCAACAGAAGCACTCCGCGTTACCTTTTTTTGCGTGTGAAAAATGGAAATGAAAGAAAAAGACTTGAAATGTGAACTTACTCTGACTGCACGCCCACACGCGGTCTTATAAGCTTCACTCGCCTTAAGTGAAACCTGTGAGCTTTGTGAAAGGAATCAAAGCAGATGATGCACATTTGAGAAAAAAAAAAACATTTTAACTTCAACCATTACCACTCTTTACTTTTAAAGGTGTAGTGTGATTAAACTGTTTGATAAATTATTAGAAAATGCAATCAAGTTATTCCCAGTTAGTCATGTTGTGGTCGTTGGTTACAGTATCGTGCTGGTTTCATCTTTCTTGGGCAACGGCGAGTTAGTTATTTATCAGTAAATAAGTCATCTCCCAGCTGCAAAACTCAATGTTAGGCCGAGTTTCTGTAAAATACCTAAGTCCCTGTTTTTTTCACAACAAAGTGTAGTTGGATATGTGGGGACGCCTCCACGAGTGAACAGCACTTGGTGCTCAACGTACCTGCAACCCCTATTACTGGCTCACCTACACCTGTCTGTCACAAAGTGCAATTCTTATATTTATTAATCGGTCAGTCTCCAGTCTCAACCAGTGAATGTATCATTTGTTCTTGTGAAGCAATGACTGAGGTTAGTGGAATAGATGACAAGGAAAAGGGAGCGAGGCTATGCATTGTTTGTTTACAAACAGAATGCCGATGTTATATCGTTATATGTTGGAGTATATATCATCTCTTGAACCCCAGTCAGAAGCTGGTAAACTGTGATTATCTTCATTCAAAAATCAACCAATCAACTTTTGAACTGACCTGATATCCTTACAGGTTAATTTCCCACTAGCAAGAAAACTCTGTGTATGCTGGTGATGTCACCTGGTACATAGACAGTTATTTGTACTGTAGTAAGAGCTAATAGAAGTGGTGAGAGGTGCAGAATCACATTATGTCAGACTTAATAAAAATAGTTGAAAAACCTTTTACAAATACCATTTCTGATCATGTCAAAATATCACAGATAATACAAAGCCATAGCTTAACCATTGGGGAAAAATAAAAATAGCCTAAAATAACTTAAAATGCTGCCAATTAAACAATCTGTGCTCCAAAAATCACTTCTTAATGGGAATCAAATTCAACAATATCACCAAAAACACTGTGTTTCCTTTAAGAATTATTGTAAATTCTCTATCCAGCAATATTATAGATTTCTTTTTTATTAACTTGTTGTAAAAAAAAAAAACAACCAAACAAACCATTTTATTTATGAAGCGTGAGTTTAGTAGTGTGAATAACACTTGACCTGTTGAGATGAACTGCCAGAGTAAGATGGCAAAGAATTGTAGAAATATAACTTTCATGATGTGACGTCGCCCTCCTTCAGCCCTACAGGCCTCTTAGCAGCTGTTCTTCATCCTCCTACCCAGAGAGGGCAGACTTTAGTGATGTGCAACCCACTGCCACACTGGTTAACGATCATATGACCAAATCACTATCTCTTTTTTCATTTTCTTAATCAGATTTTTTTCCCGTGTCAGCCAGGGCAGACTTTCTCTCTCCAGGGATTGGATAATGCTTGAACCCCCACCCCCATCCCACCTGTGTCCAGCCAGTAAGCTATGACCCCTGTGGTGAACAAGGGTGCAACTGTGTGTGTGTGTGTGTGTGCGTGTGTGGCCAGACTGTTATAATTACCTTTTAGGATTGCAACATCTGCTGGTAATTTTCTAAAAATAAACAAAACAATGCCTTTAGAGACAGAAAATGGAAGGTTATTTCTGGGTTGGTTCAGTAAAGTTCTAGGAAGGTTGTGTAGTGACAGTTGACAGGAGTTTGTCCAGAGCGTATCCCAGCATCCTTGTTCCTCCACTGAGGTTTGTCTCTTGTCGGTCAGAGAGAAATGTGGAGCTATATTCATCTTCCTCTCTCCATTGTAATCACTGTGCAACAATACAATCCTATACTCGAGCATATGACTTAATCATTGTACCGTATCCTTTTTTTTTTCTAAGTATGTTAAGCTATGAAGAAGACGTAGATCTAACACTGTACCTAGGTCACAGATCACTATGTATGAGGAGTCCAGCTTTGGCTTCTAACTCCACATAAAATGAAGAATTTCTGTTACCTTTTCCCTCTCCCTGTGTATATTGACATTGTGCATTTCCTTTGGCATTAACCTTTATAAATAGATACATAATTGTATATATATATATATATATATATATATATACAGTATATATACAGTATATATATATATATATACTGTACCGTATGTATATATGTTTATAGGGGTGCACAATTCAGAAAATTCAATGATTAGATAGTGATTTTTTAAGTCTCAAGATTAGATTTTTGAGCATTTCTTCAGCATTTACAAATGATTTAAGGGAGTGTTCCCCAACCTTTTTGTGCCACGAAACGGTTAAATGTCTCACACTATTTTCACGGACCTGTCGTTCAGTTGTGGCAGATAAATACCCCTTATAAATCTTCCTACCTGAATTTACTCTGTGTGCACACAACAAGGATTTCTCAAGTGCACACAGCCTATAATTTTCTGCTACCAGATTGGTATAAAAGGTCAGAATCTTGTATCAATGACTCAATGTGTCATTTGAGTTTATTGTTGTTGTCTTCACTGAGAAAATATTTCCTAATCAAATATTGTTGCATTATTGATGATGGAATCCTAGCCATTCTATTGTTATGTTTTTGTTGATATGGGTATGGATCAAGTGTAAGTAATAGCCAGATGGGGCCAAAAGGGAATTATTTCTCTGCGGCCCAGCACCAATTCAACCACAGACTGGTACAGGAACCCAGCCCAGATCCCACTGATTTAGAACACATAACAAACTCGGGCCCGGGGGCCAAATCTGGCTCCAAGGGTAATTATATTTGGACAGCGTGTACTATCACGTGTACTAATGTTGACCGACTACCATTTAGCACATATACTGTATATACAGTACAGCCTAATATTCTTAGTTGTTAAGCTTATTCCAGATAAAGTGTGATGTATGTGTAGTGTTTTCACAGTGCCATCGACTGGAACAGCAGATTTAATTCAATTAAGAATTAGGTTGATACAAAATAGAGATCAAAAATAAGAACCGCCTTTGGTCATGATCTTTGGGACAAGGCGGAAAGATAATCTCAGATACAAACAGCCAAAATACCTTTGAGTAAGGAGTTTGGAGACAAGGTAAATTTCATTTTTTTTGTGCACTCCTATATATAGATATATGAAGATGTATAGAAATGTACGTATCCATACATGTATTTATATATACATGTATAAACTGTATACATATATGTGTGTATTTATGTGGTTATGCCATGCTACATACAGTATTACATCAAGCTATTTCTTTTTTTGTTTTCAATGTCAAAGCTCAAACTGGATTTTTGGTTTTAGGTTTTCATCTACGGCATCATCCTTTTGGGCCTACAAATTTGCCAGCATTCTTTTTTAGTCCCGTTCTTTGTCTTTGTTTGTCAAGTCTGATTCTTCACATTACAGTTACTATATAAACACACGCACACTTTCACACCAGTGAGTCAAGAGCACACACCTTTACACACACTCACACAAACTAACATGTCGACTAAACATTGATGATGTTTCCAGCAGCTTTCGTACACTTTGCCTTTATAAACAATGCATTTCTACACTGTAGCCGTAAAGGATTTTCCATTTCACTCTAATTCACTTATGTCTCACCCGAAGGTGCGTACATTTTTTTAAGTACCTTTCTTGTCTTTTTCTAATCTCAAACTTGCAGAAGGTGCCTCTTGTTCCTTTACAATACCGCATCTTCAGTTGCAGTCCGTCCACTTACTGGTTATTTACAGCTCACGTTGAATGTGAATGGAAAGATGATGCTCCTGGAAGATGATTTCAGGTCAATATCACTCCAAGTCCCTACTCACACTGGTGACTTTGTGATTGCTTTAATTTGGGTTAAAGTCGTTATAAGCTGGACAACTAAATATTTCAGGGAAAGAAAACAAACAAAAACAAACAAACTGAATATTTGTTTCAGATCCCCCATTTTGTTTTGCTTTATACTGTCTGTATGGCTCCTGGATTTACATTGTATACTGTTCAGGTATTTTTGTACAAGTAAGGGACTGATATATTCTGTGTTTATTGGAAATTAGAAATAAAAGACAACATTGCTTTAAACCAACCCAGCTGAACACTTGGTCTGTTTTTTTAATTGATGACTAACCTGTATTGTCGATTAATTGATATACTTCAGCACATTGACATTTCATGACATATGTTCACCTGAATGTAGTAGATTATACACATCAGTACCATACTGTATATTAAAGGCAATGATGTACTTCACAACATTGATTTTTAAGGACATATGTTTAGACTATAATAGTGTGAATTATGGATCATGGAAAGAGAAATAGGTTGGAGAACCTGTGAGCATGGGTTATAAAAGTCATACTTACAAAAAAGTCCAGAATTCTTTTTCCTTTTTTTCCATAAAGAGTAAAAGTCTATAAAAATCTATTGATCCTTGCACTGATATAGCTTAGAGACAGTGTCTGTGATGAAGGAGACCTTAGTTCGAATTCCAGCATTGGCATCAACAGTTGTCTTTTCTGAGAAAGAAAAAGCCAGGCTTCAGCCTAAATGAAGCAAGCCTCGATACACGCTTCACAGAAATGCCCCCTTTCTTTGCTAACTACACGCTTCAAAGCCTTGGGACATCCTGTAACATCACTACTTTTTCCTCAGCATGGCGTTTGCCCTCATTCTAAAGGTTAGTAACTGGTGTTACTGAAAATTTAAAAAAATATCTTCTTTTCGAAATTGAGCACTTAGTTTGTTTTAGACTTTTTTTTAAACTCATATTAGTTTCCCATTTTTTATTCCTTTATCCTTCCATTTTATTCTTCTGTCTTTTCTCACGTTCTCTTCATTATACACTGTGTTCCAAATTATTATGCAAAAAGTCAAAAGTGGTAAGGTAAGATTTTTTGTTTAAACTCATGTATGGTAATGTGTATCATGGATCTGTATATCACTGAAACCAATTGAAGAGACCTGTGCTAATTAGTTTGGCAGGTGAGTCCAATTAAAGGGGAGACTACTATAGAAGGTTGTTCCACATTATTAAGCAGGCTACCATTTCCAACCAAGATGGGCAAGAAGAAGGAACTTCCAGCTGCTGAAAAGCAAGAAATAGTTGAATGTCTGGGTCAAGGAATGACGACAATCAAAATTGCCAAGAAACTTCATTGTGATCTTCACACTGTTGAGAAGTATGTAGCTGATTCAGAGCACACATGTTTGGTGTTGGTGGCTTAATGGTTAAGAAAGGGGTCTTGGGTTTGCAAGGCCCCTGGGTCGAATCCCCCTACCCGCAAGTTACTGCTGAGGTCCGCTGAGCATGGTCCCCCACATACTGTTCCCTGGGCGTGGCCCAGCCAGCAGCCCACTTCGGTGATGGGTTAAATGCAGAGGCATAATTTCCCGAATGCTACTCCCTAGGGATTGATGTGGTTCTAATTTATTATTTATTTACTTCTAATGAGGAATGGGTGAAGACAGCCTGTATCTGTCTAGGGATGTCCGATGTAACATTTACCGATCTCGATATCAACCACTACTGCGCAAACACTTCATTCCCGATACCAATAGGAAATGATACCGATATTAACTGATGAAATGTTAAACTTCCACTCTCATCAACCAAATTCGCATATTAACGAGCCGTGTGACCAAAACCACTCCAACAATGACGGTAACGACCCATCAATACCCACCCAACGACTGGTATCACATTTCACAGGTATCCCCAGGTCCACCCAACAGGAAGTACTTGAAACACTCCTTCTTCCCCAATCACAGGATATAACGTCTGTTACTCCCCACTAACAGTTAGAAATGAAGAAGTCTCTTGGATGAGGTGAAACGTTTTCCAAAAAACTGAATGTCCAGTTGCCTAACTAAACTCTTTAACCTACACCCGCTAGAGAAGCCTGCTTTGGTATAGATGAGCAGTAAACTTCCTAGGGTGGGATCTCAAGGCAGAATGGTATGTAGTAGACAATTGATGACGCAGACCTCCCACTCTATTCAAGGTTGGTTTTTCTAGATGGGCATAGGTGGCTTTCTTTACTACTCTCTTAAACCATCTGTCCTACTTGTCCAAAATATGCACTTCTAAGTCCTTGAAAGAGTGTCCCATTTCATTGAAATGGAGATAAACTGCTGTGTCCTGTCCTGATGGGGCCACCCTCCTGTGCTGCGCCATGCATTTGCAGAGTGTTTGTTCTCGGATACTCCTGGAACATAGGGCACCACCATGTGTTTCCTCCTATTCCGACCTTTTGTGATGTGTTTTGAAGTGTTTTTTTTATTCTGCCTTTTACCTGTTTTGTCAAAGATCCAGTTGAGGTAGCCATAAGTTTTCAGGGCCTGTCTGATGTGTGTGTGTTCCTTTTCTTTCGCCTCTGCTCCGGGTGCGATGCTGTGTGCCTGAGTCCTCACTACACTGAGTTTGTGTTCTAGTGGGTGGTGAGAGTCAAATAGTAGGTACTGGTCAGTATGTGTGGGTTTCCTGTAGACCTTTGTGACAAGGTCTCCATTTTCCCCAACTGATACCTTACAGTTCAAGAAAGGAAGTTTTCCGTCCTGGGTTTCCTCCCTTGTGAATTTTATGTAATTGTTTACGGCCCATGTATCGTCAACATAACGAAACCAGTGCCTTGGCTTTGTCCCCCTAAAGGAGATTAAGACTTGAGTTTCTGTGCTTTCCATGTAAAGGTTTGCAACAATGGGGGAAACTGGCGAGCCCATGGCACAGCCGTGCTTCTGTTTGTAGAATTCTCCATTGAAATACGTGGTGTTGAGGCCGTATTCCAATAGTGAGCAAACCTGGTCCAGGGTCAGGGCAGTTCTGGTGTGTAGCATCTTGTCCTGCTGTAGTCTATCCCCCACTGCCTTTACCACTTCTCTCATGGGGATGGAGGTGAAGAGCGACGCAACGTCAAATGAAACCATGGTTTCGTCTGGTTGCAGCTTCACATCACTTATCTTCTTAGTGAAGTCTATTGAGTTTTGAATGTGGTGGGGGGTGTCTCCTACCATAGGAGAAAGAATTGTAGCAAATGATTTAGCAATATTGTAAGTAATGGAATTGATACAACTTACAATAGGTCTAAGTGGTGCTCCTTCCTTGTGACCAAAACTACTCTTCACACCTTTGTCCAGTGGTGAAGGGAGTGGTCTAGAGCAGGGATTCTGAACCATTGGGCCCCGGCCCAAAGTTGGGCCGCAAGCGCCCCCTAGAGGGCCGTGAAATTTTTTAAACTGCTATTATTAAGGGCCCCAGGTCACTTCTAGAGTAATATAACTACTAAAGTTCCCTCCAACAACATCCAGAAACTGATGAAGTTCCTCAGTTGAGGAATGAAACATCTTTCAACTACAAGAAGAGGTCCAGTTGCTGACAACTAAACACCTTTTGAATATCATGACCTGGATGAATGAGAATCTTTATAGACAAATTGCCTGAAAGGTTTTCGCTCTCACACTCCATACATTGTTGTGTTACTGAGTTTACTTTGTAAAATGTTTGTGAGGAACTGTTTTATTCCCCCTATAATCACGTAGAAAATTAAAAACGTTATAGTCACTTGTTTATTTTCAACTGTAGTTAGTAAATGTGTAGTGTCTGAAGCAAAGGATTCTTGTGTCAGTGTGTTTTCCCCTTGTATGCTGCATATGGTGTAGACAGGCTTCTAAGGTATATTTATGGCTCTGTTTACTCAGATATTAAAGAATGAATTAAAGATATTAAAGATATTAAATTATTTTGTCTATGTGACGTTATGATTCACAGCACATAGCGAAATTTGGCCTCTGTATTTAAACCATTACCAAAGTGAGCAGTGGGCAGTTTTGAACGCCCGGGGAGCAGTATGTGGGGACGATACCACGCTCAGGGCACATCAGCAATAACTTGGCGGAAAGGGATTTAAACGCAGACACTGTCCCCATAGGTTACTGACCTCAGAGGGGTTCAGTGAATTCAATGGCTGTGAATACTGAAGGCATTTGGGTTGCCTGATCAAGAGCGCTTTGCCGATGTTGTTGTCCATCTGGTTGAAAGAATAGATCGGGGATCGGCTAGAGGGGACAAGAGACATTGGCTTAAGTAGTGAGACAGTAGAATGAATGGCAATGGCAGGAAGCTTTAATGGCTGTTGAGCTAATGACTTCTTCCTAATGACTTCTTCATCTCCCTCCCTAATCCTTACCAAATGGTACGCATTCCAAAGATCTAGTTTATAAAATATAGCAGTTTGATAGAGTGGCTGGAAAGTGCAATCAATGAGTGGTAACAGATATGTATTATTGATCGTTCTCTTGTTTAACCCTCGATAATCAATACATGGGCGCAACGTCTCATCTTTCTTAGTTACAAAAAAGAAATCTGCCCCCAGAGGCAAAGATGATGGACAAATGAGTCCAGCAGCCACTCCCTCTCTGAGCAACACAAATTGTACAATCAACTAGTTGGTAATGACACTCCAGAAAGGAGGTCAATAGCACAATCATAAGGTCGGTGAAGAGGGAGGAAGGAGGCTCTCTCCTTTAAAAAAACTGAAGAAAGATCATGGTACTGTACAGAAACACCGGTTAAATCGAGTGGGAGCAGGAAAGGTCTCCGAAATCATAACAGGAGAGGGAGCAGCTTGAAGACAAAAAGAGTGGCAATGCTCACTCCGACTCAAAACACCTGAAGACCAGCCAATCTGAGGATTGTGCGTCTGCAGCCATGGTCTCCCCAGAACCATTGGAGTGTGTTGTGATGACATTAACAAAAACTGGGTGTCTTCCCTGTGGTAACCTGAGAGAAGGAGAGTTATGTGCCTGGTTCGATAAGTGAGTGTTGTAAGTTCACGGTCTTCTAAGGCGTAAACCGCTTGAGGAGAGGAGAGCTGCTCTGTAGGGAAGTTTGGCTGCTGTACCAACCCTGTGTCCACCAAATTTCCATCAGCACCTGAATTGACAAAGACAGACACCAGACATGGACTTGAGTCTGAATCCAATCGCACTTAAGTCGCACAAACAAAGACTTGTAACTTAACTTGAGACTTGCGGTGTAAGACTCGAGACTTGACTCGGACTTTGGTGTTATGACTCGCGAGTTGTGAATAAAGTCCATAATCTAGGAATTATCTATTTTATCATTTAACGTATTTCACTTTTTGCGATGCGTTTCCCAGCGCTATGGGAAAATCGCAGGCAGAAGTAGTTTACTCCCTTTCGGTGCGCTAAGGTTTGTAACACATGCATGCTGCCTCGAGTTTAGGTTTCATATCACATTGACCATGGCGGCGGGAAGCCAGACTGCAGCGATTCCTTTTGTCATTGCATTTGCTTATAAAGACTTTGCACAGACATCCAGTAAGCAGACAGCTATTTTTAAGGAGTATGGCGTTAAAATAAATGATGCTAGATCAACAACAAACTTTCTCAGGCAGCTCAGAACACACAAGGATAGGTCAGTGAGCAAAGGGAAACTGGGCTGTGTGGGAAGATAACGTTTATCTTCGTTTATCTAACGTTTATAGTTCCCCTCCCCTGACATTACTGTTGTATTTTATACTTCAGGTAGCAGCCTGCGTGTATTGAGCCTAACGTTAATTGCATGCATGAATGGCTGTTTTAGTTTAGACTAATGTTGTCACTGACACAACAGAAATGGAAACCTCTCCTTAAACAGCATGTAATGCATATGATTTCTTAGCCTAAGTACATTTACAGTACATTGTTTTTTTGATCAACTTTGATGGTGTAGTGTGCAATAACATATTATAGGCCCATAGTACAGTAGAGTACATTCTTTGAATCCAAAAAAACACAATGCAGTATTATCTCAGATAGCATCTAATATGAAAGCTTTCAGCTATTATAGACTTGAGACTTGACTTGGGACAAAAGACTCTAGACTTGACTTGGAGTCGTGCATAAAGACTCGAGACTTGAGACTTGACTTGGACTTGGAAATAGTGACTTGTGAACATCTCTGACAGAGGCAGGAAAACACTCCCTCCCCCACAACAAAGATTGTTGTGGGGGAGGGAGTAAAGCATTAACTGATAGGTGGCACACCAGAAGTCCCCGCCCTACGGGTGAGCCCGATCTTTTGGCCGCTGTGGACAATCCCGTACCATGGGTCCTGCTTGACCACAATAGTAAAAGTGACCCTGGGTGGACCGACGCCGACGTTCCGCTGAAGAAATGTGAACCCGATCGACCTGCATGGGCTCCTCCTTTGTGACAGAAAAAGCCCTTGGCGGGGCCGAGGTTACTGTCTGAAAAGAGGAAGGCCGAGCGGTGGAGCATCCTGCAGATACAGCAAAGCCCCTCTTCTCTCGTCCACGTTCCCGAATACGGTTGTCCAAGTTGGTAGCCAGAAAATCAATGAATCTAAGGAGTCTGGCTCATCCCGAACCGTTAATTCGTCCTTGAGATTCTCATTAAGTGCCTGTGCAAAAACTCCCTGCAGCGCCAAATCGTCCCCCCGCTCTCTGCAGCGAGAATGCGGAACTCCACGGAGAACTCCACAACGCCACAGGAGACTGGCCCTGGCGCAGAGTCAACAATCGTTTGGCCTCGTTTTTCCCCCTTACCGGATGTTCAACACCTTTGGCTTATCTCCTGCATAAACTGAGAGCAAGACTCACACAGAGGAGGGCGGAATCGCCGTACACAATGGCGCTCTCCCTGAAAGAAGACTAATTATATAGATGATTTTAACCTTATCTGTGGGATAGGTACATGGTTGTTGGTGAAAAATGAAGGAACATTGAACAAAAAATCCGCTACATGTAACCTAAAACCCCGAATAACGCTCTGGAACCGGCAACGGAGGCTCAGGTGTACTGTTGCCTGAAGCTGATGGAAAAGTCAATGCAGAAACTCCATACAATGTATACAATGTAGTAGCTCCATCGCCTCTCTCATCTCAGGAGAATGCCCTGGTGATGAATCACCTGCCTTAAATGTTCTGACTCTTCTATGTTTGCTGGATCCATATTGACCAGAGCGTTCTGTTATGATCTTCTTGTATCAACGAGAAATAGTAAAAGGCTGGATCCAAACGCAGGTCTACACAAGAGTCAGATAACAAAACCAAGAGTTCATTCCGACAGTTCGGAAAACACGTGAATAACAAAAAACAAAAATACAACAACAACGAGTGGTGGTATGTGGTCCTCCGTCAAATGGCAGTGACGAAGTAAGTAGTCAATAAGAAGGCGAAGAAAGAACAATCTTGAGTTTGAAACGAGAAACGAGAAAACCAGGTGCAGAAACCTGGACCGTCATTAGTTAACGCTATGGCGCTGACTTCCTGGAGAGGCAGTGTTTATATACATCACACGTCCGATGAGCAAATCAGAAACAGGTTATTCTCTATTCAGAAAGTCAGCACCTTAAAGAGACAGCACACACTCCATGCATGCATCCACACAGACAATACACAACCAAGGATAATCAAAATAGCCAAAAGACCTTTAGTCTTAACACCAAAGACTGGTATCACACACAGGTAACCCCAGGTCCACCCAACAGGAGGGACCTAACACAACCCTTCCTCCTCACCCACAGGATATAACTTCTGTCTTAAGGGTTGTTCTCAACAATGACCATTCCTTAAGTCTGGTTACTTTAATGATTGACTGATCTCATTTCTATGTCCAGCATTCTATAGACAAATGTTAATCAAGTACAGAGAAAGGGGGTTGAACTCAACTATGATGAAAAACTACCATCAGAGGTGGAGGTCTACAGTAGAGAGAAGTGGTATGAGGTGAGTTTACAAGGAGGTGGAGAAGGTGGGGGAGTTTAGATACTTAGGATCAACTTTTCAGAGAAGTTAAGACTGTGGAAGAGAGGAGAATAATAGAGTACAGGCAGGTTGGAACAACTGGAGTAAGGTCTCAGGAGTGATTTGTGATAGAAGAGAGTCAGTTAAGGTGAAGGGAAATGTTTACAGGACAGTTGTGGGACCAGCCATGATGTATGGATTAGAGACCATAGGAATAGGTAGAAGACAGGAGGCAGAGCTGGAGGTGGCAGAGTTAAAGATGGTGAGTTTCTCTTTGGGGGTAACAAGGATGGACGGGATCAGGAACAGGGTAATTGGGGGACAACATAGACAGGAAGGTTTGGAGAAAAGGCTAGAGAAGCCAGATAGAGATGGTTTGGACATGTTCAGAGGAGGGACAAGGTTTAGATTGGTAGAGGAATGGCAGAGATGAAGAAACCCGGTAGGTGATGAGGAGATTGATGGATGCAGGGAGGACATGGAGTTAGAGTACAATGACTCTTAGCTTTTTAATGTTGAACTCAGACAAAACCAAATTGTTAATCATAGGCCCAAAACTTATCAAGGACTCCTTATCTGACATAATAGCATCTAACAATAGTTTAACAACGGCCACAAGCACATCTGTAAAAAATCTTGGTGTTATTTTTGACCAAGACCTTTCTTTTAATTTCTACGTTAGACATATCTCAAAGACTGCCTACTTTTATATGCGTAATATTAGAAAAGTTAGGCAACTAGTCCCCTTTGATGCAGCTGAGAAACTAGTCCATGCTTTTGTAACTTCAAAGCTGCACTACTGCAACTCGCTGTGAGCCGGATGTTCAGTCAGCTCTCTGAGAACTCATCAGCTTATTCAGAACACAGCAGCTCGTGTTTCTACTAAAACCCGGCAGAGAGACCCTATCTCCCCGGTCCTTGCCTCTCTTCATTGGCTTCCTATTCCGTTTAGAATCCAATTTAAATTTCTCTACTAACTTATAAAGCTCTTCATGGTCTGGCACCAGCCACTGAAGACACGGTATTGACCACAATACTAACAGTGACCCTGAGTGGACCGACGCCAATGTTCTGGTGAAGAAATGTGAACCCGGTCGACCTGCATGGGCTCATCCTTTGTGACAGAAAAAGCCCTTGGCGGGGCCGAGGTTATTGTCTGAAAAGAGGAATCCAATTTAAATTTATTTTACTAACTTATAAAGCTCCTCATGGTCTGGCACCAGCCTATATAGTTGTTTTGAAAAAGCCTTATCGACCCATTAGAACACTACATTCCCTAGGAGCAGGCCTTCTTGTGGTTTCACGGATTTCTTAATCTAGATTTGGTGCCAAAGCCATTTGCTACCAGGCCCCTCTTCTGTGGAACCGCCTGCGAGTGCCAGTCCAGGAGGCAGACACAATCTGCACTTTTAAATCCAGACTTAAGACCCACCTCTTTAACTTAGCCCATGGTAGTCCATAGGCTTGGCCATAGACCTCTCTCACTTCTCTCCTTGCCTTTCTCTTTCTCTCTCTCTCTCACGTCCTGCCGGGGACTTCATATCCCCAGAGTCTCTGTTCTTCTCACCAGCAAGCTACCTGAACCGTCAACCATTAACGCCACGACCAGGACCATAACTTCCAGCCCAAGCCCCAAGCAGCCACTATATAATACATATATATATATGTGTGTGTGTGTGTGTGTGTGTGTGTGTGTGTGTGTGTGTATGTGCGTGTGTGTGTTTACCGTGTCTTTAGCTGTGCATTTATTGTAATATATTCTGCATGTCATTGTATTGTATTGTTCTGCTCCGATAATCTCCATTACACTATCTGTCCGAGTGGATTCCTCTCCTGCGGCTCTCCCTAAGGTTTCTACTGTTTTTTTCTTTTCTCTGTTGAAAGGGTTTTTTTCCTTTGGTAGTTTTTCCTTACCCTGGCTGAGGGTCTAAGGACAGAGGATGTTACCAACCCTGTAAAGCCCTGTGTGACAAACTTGATTTGTAAATGTGGGCTATATAAATAAAACTTGATTGATTGATTGATTATTATCAGGACAACAGAGGAGCTCATACTGTTAGAGTT
>JAFBJS010025477.1:73050-130247 GCA_016785265.1 Paraplagusia blochii
CCTTTAGTAGTTTTTCCTTACCCTGGCTGAGGGTCGAAGGACAGAGGGTGTTACCAACCCTGTAAAGCCCTGTGTGACAAACTTGATTTGTAAATGTGGGTTATATAAATAAAACTTGATTGATTGATTGATTGATTGAATGTCGGTGAAGGTTCTTATTCATCCAGGTCATGATGTCCAAAAAGGGTTTAGTTTTAAGCAACTGGACTTCTTGGAGTTGAAAGATGTTTTGGTCACACCTTTTTAGACTGCTCCTGATGTTAATCAGCAGTTTTTCTCTTAAAAGGTGTGACCAAAACATCTTTCAACTCCAAGAAGTTCAGTTGCTCTGGTGTGCATATTTTGGACAAGGAGGACAGATGATTTAAGAGAGGAGTAAAGGAAGCCACCTATGCCCATCTAGAACAATCAACCTTGAATAGAGGGGGAGGTCTGTGTCATCAATTGTCTGCTACATACCATTCTGCCTTGAGATCCCACCCTAGGAAGTTTACTGCTCATCTATACCAGAGCAGGCTTCTCAAGACAGGTGTAGGTTAAAGAGTTTAGTTAGGCAACTGGACATTTAGATTTTTGGAAAAGGTTTCACCTCTCATCCAAGAGGCTTCTTCAGTCCTAACATTTAGTGGGGAGTAACAGACGTTATATCCTGTGAGTGGGGAGGACGGGGTGTTTCAAGACCCTCCTGTTGGGTGGACCTGGGGATACCTGTGAAGTGCGATACCAGTCGTTGGGTGGGTATTGATGGGTTGTTACCGTCATTGTTGGAGTAGTTTTGGTCACACAGCTCTTTAATATGCGAAACTGGTTGATGAGAGTGGAATCTTTTGTTCCCAAAAGGGCTTTGTAGGTGGATGAAAGGTTATGTCTCAAACCACCACCTCTGTTGAGGAATGGATTTCCAGGTTTACAAAAATGGCTTCTTTAACACCTCTCTCAAACCATCTGTCTTCTCTGGCCAAGATCTGAACATTTTGGTCCTTAAAGAGTGGTTGGTAGCCTTTAAATGTAGGTGAACGGCTGAATCCTGACCTGAGGTGTTAGCCCTTCTATGTTGGGCCATGTGCCTGTGTAGTGGCTGCTTGGTCTCCCCAATGTAGAGGTCCACACACTCCTAGCTGCACTGAATAGCATAGACCACATTGTCCAGCTTGTGTCTTGGGATCTTGTCTTTGGGATGAACCAGTTTCTGTTTTAGGGTGTTGCCGGGTTTGAAATGCATACGGGTCTGATGCTGATTAAAAATTTGCCTGAGTTTCTCAGAGACCCCTGTGACGTAAGGAATGACGACACTACCTTCCTTTTGTCCTCCCTCTCTGTAGGCCTTACAGAGAGACTAAGAAAACTAAAAAATCACATGTACCTAAGTATTCACAGCGTTTGCAGTGAAGCTCAAAATTGAGCTCAGGTGCATCCAGTTTCCACTGATCATTCTATGAGATTTTCTACAGCTTAATTGAAGTCCACCTGTGGTAAATTCAGTTTATTGGACATGATTTGGAAAGGGACACACCTGTCTATATAAGATCACGCAGTTGACAGTGCATGTCAGAGCACAAACCAAGCATGAAGTCAAAGAAACTGTCTGTAGACCTCCGAGACAGGATTGTCTCAAGGCACAAATCTGGGCTTCCATCATCTGTAAATGGAAGAAGTTTGGAACCACCAGGACACTTCCCAGAACTGCCTGGCCATCTAAGCTGAGCGATCGGGGGAGAAGGGCCCTAGTCAGGGAGGTGACTAAGAACCCAATGGTCGCCCTTTCAGAGCTCCAGCGTTCCTCTGTGGAGTGAGGAGAACTTTTCAGAAGGACAACCTCCTTTTCAGCACTCCAGCGATCAGGCCTGTATGGTAGAGGGGCCAGACGGAAACTAGGTGGGCACATGGCAGCCCGCCTGGAGTTTGCCAAAAGGCACCTTAAGGACTCTCAGACCATGATAAACAAAATTCTCTGGTCTGATGAGACACAGATTGAATCTTTTTCTCATGTTTGGAGGAAAGCAGGCACCACTCATCACCAGTCCCTACACTCATCACCAATACCATCCCTACAGTGAAGCATGGTGGTGGCAGCATGATGGTGTGGGGATGTTTTTCAGTGGCAGGAACTGGGAGACTAGTCAGGAATGAGGGAAAGATGAATGCAGTAATGTACAGAGACATCCTGGATGAAAACCTGCTCGAGAGCGCTCTTGACCTCAGACTGGGGAGACGGTTCATCTATTAGCAGGACAACGACCCGGAGCACACAGCCAATGAGTGGATTCAGAACAACTCTGTGAATGTCCTTGAGTGGCCCAGCCAGACCCCAAACTTGAATCCAATTGAGCATCTCTGGAGAGATCTGAAGATGGCTGTGCATCGATGCTTCCCATCCAACTTGATGGATCTTGAGAGGTGCTGAAAAGAGAAATGGGCAAAACCAGTTGAGGCAGATGACTGCACATCTCTGAGTCCAGTTCTGCCAGAGATTTCTTCCTGTTAAAGGGGAGTTTTTTTTCTCCACTGATGCCTAGCACTTGCTCATTGTGTGTACTGTTGGGTTTTACAGTAATTCTGTATTGTTATGATTTCTGTAAATATGCTTTGGCCTTGTCCTGTACAGCGCCTTGAGACAACGTCTGTTGTGATTTGGCGCTATACAAATGCAAATCAATTGAAATTGAATGGAAAGTGAAATTAATGTGGGTTTGTTCCTTTTATCATCTGTTTCGCCATGTGACATGTGAAAAATAAGCACTTGTAGACCTGGTCTTCATGTTGAATGTTATACACCAAAAGACTACAATCTCCTTCAACCTTAAGTCTCTTTTGGTCATTTAGTAGTGTATGCTTTCTTAGTGAAGCATATGTGATACACTGTAAGGGGAACTCTCGATCTTTGGTCACTGACGTTGACTCCAGGGTAGTGTCATGGAAGCTGGGTTCTTTTTCAAATTGTTGCTTCAACTCTGATGCCAGATCTACTGCTCTTTGCCACTTCTGTTTTTTAACTTCCTGTCAAACTGGTCTCTGCTGTCGCTAAATTTCCTCTCTTGCCCAATTGAGAAGTCACCACTGGCATCATAAAGAATACACATAGAATCATTGTTTTTTTTGGTTTCTTAATCCAAACGCGTGTCTTCTTTATCATATCCTTGTCTATGGTCTTCTGTGAGTTCTCCCAAGCCTTCAGCTTCTTGTTCCTGTGGCACCTCTAGAAGCCTTGTTCCCGTCCCCTCGATGATCTTGCTTGACCTCTAGATCATCTCCTAAAATGTCCTATTTGGTTATTTCTGAAGTTTGTTCCTGACTTATTACTACATGGCCTTGGTTTAGCTGATTTTGTTGTAATAGTTGTCTGTTTGGTGGAGACTGTATGAACCAATGCCTGTTTCTTTTTTTGTTGTCCACTAGTCGTATTTCATTGATTTTGTTTGATTGATCAAAATTTTGAAAATGTTCTTTCCACATTTTCCCGCTTTTCAACTGTTTTTCCAGTGTCGTCCTGATTTCTGGTCTAGTTGATTTTTCAAGTATGAGCAGCATTTATCGATGGTGAATTCAATCACTTTTATAGAATTCCTTCGGTCTTCCTCCCCTTTAGTTCCAAAATGCTGAAGGTAGATATCCTCTTGTGAGTATTCTTTCTCTCTGATCTGGCCAGTATTTGTCCGTGTCAAAAATTCCCTGCAATGGACAATGTCTGTTCCATTTTTCAGATTTTTTCTGAATACCCTTAATCGTTTTTTGCAGGAGTGAACATCTTTGAAGTTTAATCACTCATTTTTAGTCTGTACTGAATCCTGTTGTGGATTGAATTTCTGTATTTATTTATTTTTTATTTATATTGTTTTAGTAATTTACTTGATATATTTTCGAATATCAAGTTGACCAATAAACCTTTGAACTAGTAATAAATCAATTGTTCATTCAGCTTAATCAAATCAACAAACTGATTAATAATTAATTCAATTAAGGAATGCAATAATATGTTAACAATCAATGTCAATCTATGAATAGTTAAACCAAATATGAATTCAATCAAACGATTACCAAATGAAGAAATCAAAGTAAATTTGCGATGATCAATTATTCAATTACATTCCAATGCTGTTGCAGCTGTTGATGTTGTTTTTTCACTGACTCCATTCCGTGTAATATTTCTTTACTTCGCCTCATTATAAAGTGTTAAATCTTACCTAGACCCTCACATGACCAGCTCCTTGCGTCATTACGAATTACAGTTTTCTATCCACAAAAAACTCCAGACCACAGACATTTACTGTAGCATTGCTCATTGTAGCTGTCTCTTTAAATTACATTATTAATCACATGCTGGTCAAAGTGTCAGTACAGCTGACTCAGTTCCTCATAAGGAAGTCCAGCTTATTTGCCGAGACTGCGGCTACTCCCTAGTTTTAACACATTAAGTTAAAACACATTTATCTGTGTTAAACTGTCAAATGTTTTCTTTAAAAAATATTTTTCAACAAATAACAAATAATTTTGTTAAAGCACTTGCAAATTTCTAAGTGGGACATTCCCTTTTTTCTAATTTCTTATAATTTTATAGAACCTATTATTTTAAAGTAACATTGAGAACTCTCACACAAATTACACACAATGGACCCTGAACATTTACATATATTTCTTACTTATTTCTGAAACAAACACACGTTATCATTCACATTCTCTTATCAACACTCAAAATATACCTTTTGATTCCTTCACCCAGCGATCGTTTTTTTCTCTAAGAGTACCCGGGGACTCCAAACCCAACACTAATTCAGGTACTTTCACCCTAGGGGTCTAACCTAACACTATTTACTCTTACTTCTCTTTACTTTTACAGTACTTCATGTTAATTGGGAAACTGCTTTAGTTTCATTCACCGGTGTTAAATCAGAGTTAACAAAATGTATTTACCGTTTTAATATTAATTGTATTCAATAATGTCAAGCCTTTTTCTGAGATACTAAATTTAGTATCCCAGAAAAAGTTTTTTTTAGTCTTTCCTGGTTTGCGCTCCTCGTTCTTGTTAGTTGGAGAACACTGTTCTATCCGTATGTACAATCAAATGTAACTTACAAAATGTTTATTTTTGTAACGTCTTTCAACTTAGCGAAGCACAAATAAAATAAAAATAATGTCAAACAAACACTTTACACATGTCCATTGTTTAATTTTTAAATGATGACAAAAACATGTATGATCTGTACAAAACATTTACATGCAAAGGTAAAAAAAGAATAAAAATAACAACTATGTAATTTTTGAAATGATGAAAAAAATTGGCGAAGAAAAAAAAAAAACACTTAAACTTAGGTATCCAGTCCAAGTTTCTGTTTGGAATTGTCTGTGCACACCTTTAAAATAAATACAGAAGGAACAAAGAACTGTGATTTCTATTCCACCCAGAATCTAAGCATCTCCAGACACGTGCTGCAATAAATTATTGTCTGGTGGCTGTACCAAGGCTTTGTTTCTTTTCACTGAAAGTAAGTTGAGTGGACAACAAAGTTTGTCCAGAAAAAGTTTTTTGGCAAGTATTAACAGGCTGACGTATGGACGCAGCTTTAATTTTAGCAAGTTGTGTCTCCATCTCTGAGGTACACGTGTTGGTCTTAATGCTCGTACCATTCGATGAAGGTCAGTTAAAGTTCGACTGACGTAAACAATCATTCCATGTGTTCCTTTAAGAAAGTGTGACATTATTATTTTGATTGGTCTGTTATGATTGTGAGGTGTGACCTCTGATCTAATCCGGTTGATCAGATCAAATAAACACAAACTACCAGCAGTGCTTGCAGTACCAGGTACATGCTATCATCTAGATTTATTACACATATGACAGATGTCTTTATAAATAATTGCATAAAATGTTAAAGCCACGACATTGCACATGAAAATCAAACATAAAATACAGTGAGTGCATTTACAGTCATTTCCCCCTGCACATTCACTACCATCTGATTGGCAACGACAGTCTCGCATTGTAAACACGAGGAGATAAGAAGGCAGGCATCTATTTACAAAGTAAGGCTTAAACATCCTATACCTGTGCAACACAAGTTTGTTCGAGGAAAACCTAACAACAGAGTTTCCCGTCAGGTCAGACAGGGCCGCTTCCTTGCTAGCCGTGTAGTTGTCAGGATTTCCTGTATCAGGTGCATTATATAAGCGAAGCCATTAAAAAACTTGTACGCTCGCACATAAAAATGTCTTTAAGTCAAAAAAGCTCGTCACTGTCTGAAGGATCCAGAACAGCACAGCGACCGATGAAAAGGGTTTTATTTACATTTCTTTTGATTTGTTTGGAAAAGTAGTCGGAACTTTTCCCTTTCTGTACATAGTTTTCTTTTTCAAAAAGAGAACAGGCTGCATCCCGAATGCCCAAGTAGGAAGAACAGCGACCCGGGAGAACTGTTTTACCTTTCGGCTGAAAGCTCTGCAGCAGTGCAGCGCTGTCAAAACAATTCAAAATAAATAACTTTATAAATCTTTCTTTTTTTCATTATTATTATAGTGTACATAACTACAAAATCGATTTTGAGTTGAATTCAGCAAGCAGCAGTAGACAAAATCATCCATGACTGAACTTCTGTTGGATTGTGGTCAGACTTAACTTTGGAAAAACATGTGAAAGAGGACAAGAACAGTATTGGATTTTTCTTCTTCCTTGACATGAGCACAATCAAGATGCATAATCCCAGATTATTCTGCATCCACCTTTAATGGTTGTTGTCTACAAGGACTGAGGGAATGTCAGACAGACGAGGTCTCACACACGAGGTTGAAGACGACTTTGAATGAAGCTCCTGATCCCTCCGATGGGCCGGGCATCTGTCTGGTGTTTTCTTCTGTCTATAAAAGTGATGAGGCGAGAGGTGTCCAGACAGCACTCCGCCTGAGACGGACCGTCATTCAGAGCGGCCTGCAGCCACGACTCTTGCAGACAGAGTCCGGCAGGAAGCCTACGGCCTGGCTCTGTCCTCAGGAGGAGGCAGATAAAATCCCGGGCAGCCTGGCTGACACCATGGAAGTAGTTGCTGGGGAAGCTGAAGTCCAGCCGGCAGATGTTCAGGCAGGTCTCCTCTGCGCTTTCATCCAGGAAGGGAGAGGCACCGCTCAGTAGCACATACGTCACCACGCCCAGGCTCCACAGATCAGACGTCAGCGACACCGGCTCCCCGAGGACCAACTCTGGAGAGGCAAACTCCGGACTGCCCAACAAAGGGTGGATGTGGTGGGCACTGTTTAGCTGAACTGCGTCACCGAAGTCTGTGAGTTTGACCACCGGTTGGCCACTGGAGCTGTGGGCTACAAGCAGGTTCTCAGGCTGAAACAAAAGCAGAAAATAATAAATGTTTATTCTGACATTATAGTTTGAAAACAAACGGAAAAAAACAGTTTTTAGTACTTAAGTGTTTTTTTTTTTGGTCAAGACTTGCACTTAAAAATTTATAATTTTCTCACAAAACAGATATGTGTGGATACTGGATGTGTTTGGTGACCTAGAATGGCACTGAGAAATCTGTCAGAAATATTTAAGTACAACTATTGTGATCTCTGAAGCTGCACCACTTTATGTTTTGTCAGAGCATTATGGCTATTGCATTCAGGAGCTCCTACTGCACTCTGAGATTACTGTTAAGACAGAAGTATTACGTACAGGGCTTCAATGCAGTCCAATGGTGTTAATCTCCTTCTCCTTTCAGCTCGTCTCTTTTCAGGAGTTTTTAAGTTGTTAAATTTTTCTAATTTGGGTAATAATCAGTTAAAAGCAGCAGTTGTTTTATCTTCTGTTAACAGAATGCCCCTGACACAGGCCAGGCTGGTGGTTCCTTTGGGAATTAAACCTGGGATTCCCTGCGTTGGCGTCAGACGCCCTAACCTCTACTTTGTGGAACCAACAAAGCAAAACGATCTCAAAGAACTGATCATCTTTGAGGAGATAAGTTCACTCTGAAATCCCCAAAATCACCCCACGTTTAACTGAAAGTGTGTTAGTGTTAGTGCAAAACTGCAAAAGTGAGTGTATTACAATTTTTATTCTCTAATAGCTTCATTATTTTTATCATTAAATAAGAATTTTGTAGTCCAACAAGAAAGAAAATTTTTCAACAGAAAAAGATACATTCAAATAAGATAACAAATAAGATACAAATAAGAACAATAAATTAAATATTAAATATATGAAAAGACACATATCAGCATTAAACTTTAAATTTTTCATTTGGGATTTTATTAGGAGCAATTTATGAGTTACATCTTGCAGTTGTTGATTTTTCTTTTGCCATATTTAACGCCTTCAATGTCCCCAAAAAGTTTGGAAAGGGTAATAAATATAATTGTAAATAACATCTTATTATAACGTGTCACAACTCCCTGCCTATCTTGGCCATTTGTGGAATGTAAACCCTGTGAGGAATGAAGGACTGCTGTACTCACTTTGACATCCAGATGTGCTATCCTGCTGTTGTGAAGGTAATGGAGAGCCTCCAAAACATCACGCAGGTAGCAGGCTACTTTCTCCTCCGTCAGATTCCCCCAGCTCACTATGTAGTCCAACAACCGACCTTGGTCCACCCTAAAAACGAAAAAAGAGAAGTGAATCACAGCTGGTTGCAAAACGTAAAAAAGTATTTGAGAATGACTTTATGACTTTGACTGATTTTAACATTTTTTACTTCAGTTCCACTTACTTTATCTGTGAATAACTGAGAAATAGGCAAACTTGTACTTACATTTCCAGAACCAGGACGTAGCTGCTCGAGGTTTCATAGGTGTCTATCAGTCGGACTATGTGGGGGTGCTGCAGCCTCTGGAGCAGATTCAGTTCCATAGTTACCCAGTCCCTACGCATCAGCTTCTTGTTCACCTGTTTGACTGCTACGGTGCGTTTAGTTCCCCGGTGATCGCAACGCTTGACGACAGAGAAGCGCCCCCTGGGTAGTGTGAGAACGATGACATGGAATAGTTATGTCGTGTTGTGTTCTTTACTCGGCCGCTGCGAGTGTCACTGGGTGAAAGTTGAGGGCGTTACCTTCCCAGTTCGACCACTTCAGTGTAGTGAGACTCAAAGTTGTCTTTCCAGCTCACTCTGATCCCATCGCTGGACAAAGCTGAGACCAACAACATCACAGTCAGGCTTGGTGCAACACCAGTGAATCCAGAGCTTTTGTAGATCAGTCTGCTCTTACCCAACACTCTGAGGCTGGCCGAGGAAGTTACACTGCCCAGCTCGTTGGTGGCAACGCAGGTGTAAACGCCGTCATCATCAGCAGCTACGCCAATAATCCGTAGTGTTGCTTCACCAGTGTCACTGAAAGGAAAAAAAAACAAGAAAATGGTCAAATTTATGTCTCTTTTCGTACTAAAATATCAATGGTGACAAGGTACAGTCGAGGATGTATTATATATTATAGTTGTTATGATACTGTATTTATTATATCTTATTATTGTTTATTGTGTGGAAATATAAAGCTGTGATTTGCTGATTCTTTTTACTACAAAAAAATCTCTGCAATGGGTAATACAGGTTAGATCAAAATAAAACTCTTACCTGTAGGCCATGCTGAAATGTCCATTGTTGGTGAGGTTGCTCTGGTCAGGACCTTTCCAAGTAACGGCAACCCGGGGTCGACCACAGACCTTACACCTAAGGACGACGCTCTCCCCAGTGTCACACGTTACATCGCTCAAGGGTACGAGGAACTCTGGGGGAACTGGAAAGAAAATAGCAAAAGAGAATAATGGTTTAATCATCATTCACCTTTGCAAACTAAGTGATGAGGATTGTGTTTTTTGGAGAATATTCCTTTTTTTACGTACCATCGTAGATGTAGTTTGGATTGAGAAGCTGAAAATAGCCATCAAAGCATCAGTGATGGTTGCAGAGTGAAGTAGTAAAACACTATAACAGTCCCCATTTATCAAGACCCTCACCTTGACTGAGACTTTGTTGGCCTGTCCATCTCTGGACTTCCTGTAACCATTTTCAAGCTTTGCATCTTTTTTGGCCTCCTTGTCTTTCCTCTCCGACTTTTTTCGGATGCGCAGGGATGTGTGCCAGGATGAAGACTTCCTGTAGAGATTAAAAACTAAAATCAGTTGACGTGAGGCAACTACATTTATACTGAGACCATTAAAAACTTGATCATGTCAGGTAAAAAGATGAGAACTATTTTCCCCTCAGTTTGTAAATGATGACAACATGTAACAGAAGGGCAAAATGAGCCTTGACTGGGAATCTGTCTTGTGGGCTATTTGGCATATTATCCAGGCCCAACAAACCTCTCCAAATCATCTATTAATCTATTAATTTGTATTGTCATTATATTTCTGTCTCTTCCCTGCAATGCCAGCATTTTAGCATTCATTGCATGACTAAATGCAATTCATTTCCTCTTACATAAATGCTCCATCTATTTATTCCTGCCCTGACCATCATGTTAATTCTAGGGTCAATATCCATTCTTACTTGTTTGATCCTTCTGGACAGTCAGGAACGATGGCTGAGGTGTGGCCTAGTACAAATCCGGGGATCCAGCCCTCGGCAGCAGGGCCCTGCTCAGTCGCCGCTCTGAACACTAAGAACATGTTTTGCTGGTTGCTTGCCAGGATCTGGACAACCTCACCCTGAATAACACTGATCTCATCCTCCTTCACAGCCATGTAGTCCTGGGTCACCAACATGGTGGATACGCTACTGCTGCTGCTACTTTCACTCTGCATCACAGAACAGAAACATTGCAAAATTAGTCCTCAACCCTCGAGGTTTACAGAGTGTTAGAAAACATTCATGGTTCGTGATGACAATGTGTAATCTCTGGAGATAAGTGTCGAGTGGCTGTGTAGAAAAACAATGTAAGAAAAGAAGCAACAGTGAAGGAAAAGCAGAAAAAGAGATATTTTCAGATAAAAAACATGAGAACAAGAGGGTCAAATGTCTCAATATTTCTTTTTACAACAAGAAATTAAAGTGATGACAAGAGGATGATTTCCCCTTTACTCATCTTTGCTCTGCGTCCCCAGGCAAAGAAAGGAAGCATTAGCTTTTATGACAGGACCCTGAGTCAGGTACGTTTGCAGCAGGACCACAAACGTTACAGTAAGGGTTAGTAGCAAAGAGATACGAGTTACAAACCATGAGGAACAGCAGGAAGAGGGGAGGCGGCCAGAAGGAAGTCAGGTTGTTAGTATAAGCTTTGATAGAAGTGGCAGATTGTTAAACATTCCCGAAAAGAAATCGCCGTAGAGGCGCACATGTTCCACCAGGCCTGGGTGACGTTGAAAAACAGTGAAGGTTGGAGGCGAAAGATTAGTTGCGTTGTCCGTAACAGGACAGGAGACAGCGGGCAGAGAAGACGCATCTTGCTTCGGGTTAGTCGCAGTAGAGGTTTGCACCAGGACGAGCTCTTACCCCATTACTCTGGGTCGACTGGATGGATTGCTCACTGGTGGAGGAGCATGTACTCATGCGGTCAGCGTCCTTGCTGTGTGTTGAGTGCCTGTGACTTTGGCTTCCAGATCCAGAGCCAGTCTGGACCTGGTTTGTGTTCTGGCGACCTGGACTCTCTCCTACCTCCCCTGGAAAAGTGAACGAACCAGGCCTGCTAGCTGGAGAACCTGGCATAGAGCTCCAGAATCCTGATCCGGACTTGGGCCCAGGGCTGGGAGGAGGAGGCGGAAGCATGTCTTTGCTAAAATTGGCAGGTGGCACAGGGGTGGCTACGGGAGTCACAGTTCCAGGCCGTGACTTGGATGTAGGTGTCGAAGGCAGGGGCCCGACAGTGGCACGTAGAATAGGATATGCGCTGTTTGCAGGAGCGGGGGTCTGTGGTTGGTACTCTGAGTTATGGCTGGGGCGTTTGCCCAGTGGGCTGCCCCTTGGAGGGAGGGAGGAAGGTGGAGAACCTGGACCACAGGCGAACAGAACTCACACTTCAGACACATTGATTTTGCTTTACAAATAAATCTTCATTGACTCTGTTATTCCCAAGTTGTTGTTCCCAAGTCACAACTCATCAAGTGACTAGATCTGCAGTTTTGCTATAGATATGATGTAATTTCTGAAGAAGCCCAAAGAGCTTTAGGGCCCCTAAAAGTTAATAGTGTGTTCCCAGTAACATGAAATGGAATATAAATGTACTATTATTATAATATGATCGGGTGTAAGGCTTTTATTTTGCATGACACCACTGAACTATCAGACGGCTCATGAAAAAAAATAATATTGGCAAATCACATAGTTGTGCTAGACCAATCCAGTAGCTGACAACCGTTCAGCAACATGACAGTTTGTTTGGAGGGAAATGTTATGTACCGGTATTTACAATCTCATACAGAGGGATTTTCCCAAATGGACCAAATGGACTCTAAAAAGTGGTTTAAACATATGTTGGAATGATTTGAAAAGAAGAATTCTGGCAAACTAACACATATTACATGAAAATATTGAGGTTTATGGTTGGCAATTCTGGTGAGGAAACTTAGGGTTACTACAAAAAACACTATTTATTTATCTGTATTTAGGTTAGCCTTCAGGGAGGATGATTAAAATTTCCATTTTATGATCAATATAATTATAACAATGAAACTCCTGTGATGAAACCTCCAGTTCAAACCTCTGAGGTGTAAAGCACTGCAAAAACAGCAGTAGCTCTGTGTTATACTAATGGGACATCTGTACACTGCTGGTCAGTGATAGTAATTTCTGACATTTCCCTTCAGCAAACTATGCACAATGTGACTCTTAGGAGACGTCTTTTGAGACAGCTAGCAGCAAAGTTTATGAATATCAAAATTTCCGTACAACATATTAAATAAAAGATCAATGTCATCAGCAAAACTACACATCCATTAGACACTGACAATAATCATCAAGTAAAACATAAGGATCTTTGGTACCTGACATCTTGTTGGGGCCGTCTAAGTCGGCTCCAGGGTGGTGGCGTAAGGGTTGGGGCAGGCGGGACGGCTGGGGTATCCGGGAGGGCCTCCTGGAACCCCCCTGTGGTCCTGAGGAAATGGAACTGCTCTGGGAGCTTGCCACTCCAGGTGTCTCAGAAGGCCCACTGCTTCCCGCACCTGGGGGTGCAACACCAGCCCCCACATGGTTCCTCTGATACTCTGTTGATGAGGCAGTAGCAGCAAAAAAACAGGTAAGAATCTAGAAAATGCATTTTGTAAATCCTGTCTAGTGTTCATGTTTGTTTGTTCGTCGATATACCATTGAGGAAGTTGCGTTGGCTTTCAAGTATTTGGCTGATCTGCAGGGTCCAGACTGCACACACTTCAGGATGAGATGAATGCAGGACAAAGGTCTCTACTGTGCCGTTGGTCAACCGCGAAGTGAGAGTGAACTTGCAGGGGTCGCTTTCCACATTCTCCTCCAGACCCAAACAGCTCACCTGAGTAGGAACAAAGAGATAAGTTGCAATTACAGATGCTGTTTATTCAATTTATTCAAGATTGCTGTTATATTTAAAATTTCTACATCCAAACTTATGTAGTTTAATATGCTTTGAATAAGGGGTTCCCAACTGCCGGTTCATGGACCAGTACAAGCCCAGCAGTGATTTGTACAAGGAAAAGAAATTTCCCATCACTGGCCAATTCGTCCTTGTATTTTAGTGCTGCCCTAATACTTAATTCTATCACAGATATTACACAGCAGTACTGTACATAAATATAATTAAATCTACATGTTTCCATGGGAACATCACTCTATATAAACCTATAATGGTGAACTGGTGAAATGTATAATAGATGGGATTATTTTCCAATCAATATTTACAAACAACACATAGCAGCTGAATTTTTACACTAAAGAACTCATAATTGCTGTAATAATAATTGGTAGAGATGACAAAAATGATAGGTAGGTGGTAGGTAAGATTGTGCTCTATTATGAAAACATTTTTGAATAGCCCTTCAGAGACTGGCTTCTTTAAAGCCGTTTCTTAAAATGTCGATGCAGGTTCTCAGTCATCCAGGTCATGGTCAAGGTAAAAGAATTTACTTAGGTAACTGGACATTCAGTTTTTTAAAATGCCATTTGGCAATTAAGAGGCATGGGCTTGTTTAAGCTACAGTGGGTGATTTGTGTGTTGGTGCAGACATCTATATAAATGACAGAATCCTTACCTTGATGCTGTTTTTGTAGAGAAAGCCAGGCAAAGGAAAACCTTTCTTTTTTTCTATGGGCTCACTGAAGATGATTAGCTGCTCAAAAAAGAAAACTCTCCTCTCTTTCGGCCGTCCAATCAGACTGCATTCTGGGTCAGATACCATGAACGTTTCCTGCATAAGGAAGCGACCCTGAGCCACGATCTTACCCTGGATAAAAAGATAGGCAGAAATTGACTGATTAGAGGCACAGTTGTGACAGTACATAAACATCTTTGCAGCCGTTTTCAAAATGTCTTACGTCGAATCCCTGAAGGCGACCAACATTCATCATGTCACTACACCTTCCTGGCACGATGCACAGAATGTCGACCGCCTTCTGTTGAGCAGAAACACTAAAGAGTTAATTTTTTTCCCCTTTTACAAAGTCCAAGGGACTTAAATGTGTATTTCAAACCTCTAATTCCACAGATTCCAGTCCAGCCTTTTTAGAGTGTTTTAGGAAGTCCTTCAACAACAAAAGGGAAGTGTAACTAAACAACCATTTCACTCTAACAGTACTGTATATCAACAAAGAGGCCATGATGGAAGGTCATTTGGTTTAACAGAGGAGGATGATAGCAGTAGTTAAGATGTAGTAACAGGCTAACCTTGAGCAGCTGCTGGTACTTCATGATCCTCTGGACTGGTTTGTTCAGCAGCTCAGTGATCTGCAACCTGTGTCCTAAACGCTGCTTCAACTCCTGCAAAATCAGATTTTTTTTGTTTTTGTTTCCAATTCTGCCTTTAATAGGAATATACAGTATAACAATTATGGGATTTTACCTGAAAATAGTTATCAATGTATTCCGTGACTATGTGCTCTGATTTAGGCTTGTTTTGACAGTAGACTACATACATGTTAAGTCTACGCTCCTGTAAATACAGAGCACACACAGCATTACAACAGGATCCAGCAGATGTCAGCAAAATCAGAGGACAGAAATGTATCACCAGCAGACCTGTTTTACGAAGAGTGGCCCCAGCCTGTCAGGATCCTCCAGACATTTCTCCAGCTCCCCAAGGAAAAAACTAAGTATTTAAAAAAAAAAAGAAAAACACATCATGAGGGACCTTTCAAGTGAACAGTGCAATAGGTACTATGTTTTTTACATACTCTTTGTGCCAGTCGTAAATTTGGTGGATGTTGCCGAACACAATTTTATCTTTCCCCTTCATGTCATCTGGAACAACCTCCTCCTTCATTCTCCTCATGTAGCCCTGATTGAAGGAAGGAACAGAAATTGACTAAAGATTTCACCGTTAAAATTTAGAGTTAGAGTTGAGCACAAAAAGAAATGATTATCTTACCTCAACTACAAGGCTTAAGTCTCTGACATAATCTCTCTCTGTCTGCACTAAATCCAACAGAACGTAGCTTCAGAAAGCAAACAAAAAACAATAGTAAGATGAAGCAAACTTGTTGGAACACAGCTTTGTGGAGCATGATTTGAGTAGGCATACTGTCTTTTCTTGAGGATGTTGGTCCTTTGTTCATCCAGCTCTTCCATGGGAGAAGAGGAGGAGAGGAGAGAGTTGTCAGAAGGGTTAAAGGACGGAGAACTGCTGTCGACTTGTTCCACTGACAGAGAGCTCGGTCTGTCCTCCAGCGCCTGAAACAGACAAATCAGGTTAGTAACCACAGAAGCAGCTTATAGGACGATGCTGACTGTCAAATATTTTTTAAAAGTATTGACGGAAAACAGAATTGCCTACCATTTTGCTTTTGACCAGCTCCTCGATTGCGTTCACCAGCTCGGCAGCACTGGGAGTCTCCGAACTGGACAGACGCACCGACAGTAGAGAGGAAGTCTAAGGATAAAGAAAAAGAAAAATTAGTGATGAATTTTACATGAGAACTCACCAATCCTTCATTCCAAAATAACAAGGAAAGTAATTTTATTTGACAAGAACAGAAACAATCTTATAAGAATAAGTTAAGACCTGTTGAGCAAATTTGACACAAATTGCGTATGTCACACTAACTGTAAATAATATCAACGAGTCACGCTTTAGTTCATTATTAGGGATGGTCAGTAATATGTTCAGATTAGTTATTATAATACTAAATTGTTGAACTGACATTTATGAGAAATGGCTACAAGATTAATTTATTAAGAAATTACTGTTAACTCCCAGTAAAAGAAGGTTAGGGGAAAGGAACAAAAATAAATAAATATAAAATTATATAGAAATAAAAGTGGAGTGGAGAAGAGGAGAAGTGGTGAATATGGAATATATGTCTCCGTGGTTTATTAGGTTGTGAAGAGCCTTCTGAATTAAACATGAGATCAGTGCAAAACCTAAAGATATATATATATATATATATATATATATATATATATATGAGAGGGGTGTGCGAATTAATTGTTTTGAATTGGTTATTTGTCTGTGACCTACATGATGAGTGTTTCCTGCTCCATGGCCCCACTAACAAATTGAAGTTAGGTAAGACATTGGCCGCTTCGGCCCACTAGAGCGGCGAGGCAATAGACACATATACAGTACTGCACATCTATTCATGGGTGGGTAGTACTCTGCTCTGAGCAAAATGACAGACACAGACGATACTTAGAGAGTTTATCATTTAAAATCGAAGGTTTGGATCATTTGTTTTTTTCAAGAATGATGGAAAGATAGATAAACGTAACGCAATTTGCCGACTCTATCGATCGACAATCGAATACACTGGAGGTCCAACAAACCCTAGCAGTCACCCCGAGAGTTGCTTTGCTCTCCTGCCATCTCCTGGAGTGATGGCAGAGTGGGACTGATGACTGGGTGAAGATGACAGTGACGCTGGCACGACAGGAACGCCAGTAGTCAGAGGAGCGGGAGAATAAAATCCAACCGCACTTCGGCAGTAACTGCGCAAAGTCCAAGGCAATAACAGAATCTATTGCCATTTCATTCCATTTAACCCTTTTAAATAAACTAAACTAAAAAAGACTGGCAGTTGCATATTGTTGTTGAAAGCAGAGTTGCAATTTTTATTTAAGATTAAAAAACCGAATGCAACTGGGCCGAATCGGATCGAATGGAATCAATCGTTTTAATATTGTTTATGAATTGTTCCTGAATCAGATCGTAGCTTGTGAATCGAGATATGAATCGGATCATCATGTGAGTGAATATCACACAATTAATCGTTGAATCGGTTATTCGTGTGTGACCTACACGATCCAAGTGCACCGGTCCAAAAAGCCCCGAACGATCGATAATGGTTCGGATTTTTCACTTGGATCAGTTTCCTGCTCCACGGCCCCGCCCATAAATGACGTTAGACATAAGCGCGACATTGGCCTCTTCCTCCCACTAGAGCGGCAAGCCAATAGACGCATATATACATATATTCAAACATGTCTGATTGGAGGTTGTGTTTCTTGGGGTGTGTGAACTGTGACGTGGACTGATTTGATTGGAGTTCAGGATGTGGGTTTTACTCTGCTCTGAGCAACATAGCAGACAACACGGACGAAAGTTATAACGTTTCTCATTTAAAAATCGAAGTTTTGGACATCATTTTTTTTTTCCGAGAAGGATGGACATATGGATAAAAGCAACGCGATTTACCGAGTCTGTAGAGCGACAATTGAGACGGCAGAGTGGGACTGATGAATCGGTGACGCTGGCACGGCAGGAACCACCAGTAGTCAGAGGAGCGGAGAGAATAAAACAAAGTTTTTTTCCACCCGCAGTTCGGCAATAACTCGGCAAAGTCCAAGGCAATAACGGAATCTATCGCTCGTTATATAACAAAATGTCCTGCGTGACAATCTGGTTACAGGAGTGCTGTCTACAGCTAAACCTTTCTAAAACTGTAGGCATTTATTTCACTAAAACAAGTAGAGAGTCAACTGATCCTGATATACTTGTTAATGGAGATAAAATACAAATTGTCAATCAGTATAAATACCTCGGGTTAATATTAGATTCACAGCTCTGCTGCAAAGGCCATATCGACAAATTGTTAAAAAAAAGAAGTTAAATCTAGCAAATGTTCATGCAATTCGAAAGGAGATGCCAGATGAAGCTGAAAAATAATTCCTAATTGTAAAAAAGTGTTACAATTAGGAATATATATATGTATATATATACACATATAACGTGCATATATATTTCTATTGTATATGTATTGTGTGCTTCTTGCCTTTTCACATCATGGCCAGAGGACTACAGATGAAAACTAGCCTCTGGCTAATTCTTTCTTATTTAACCATGTGTTTATGAAGTTCCATTTTCCCCTTTCAAATAAACTAAACTAAAATAAAAAAAACCCTGCAAGCTATATAATGTTGTTGAAAGCAGAGTTGCAAAATTGTTTTCAAGATTCAAAAAACAAATTGAACTGAACCGAATCGGATCGAACTGGATTGATCGTTTAATGTTTTTATGAAATTTTCCTGAATTGGATCGTTATGTGAGTGAATCGTCACACCCCTAATATATACATACATATATATATATACATATATACTGTATATATATACATATATATATATAATTTTATGTGTGTGTACATATACATACAGTATAAATACATATATAGTCTTTGATATACATATCTTTTACACCTATGTTTCCTATATATATATACATATATATATATATATATATATATATAGATATTTACCATGTGTGTTTAAATGTGTGCGTATACACAGAGTTGAGGAGACTCTCACCCTTGCTGTGCTGTGCTTCAAGACTTTCTTCAATTTGCTTTTCTGTGTGGAGACTGCGTGCCCTTCTGGCCTCGCCAGCGTTTAGTGATTTCTAATTACTTGCATGGGTAATGAGGTAGGTCAACGCACAGAGAGTAAACGGAAGGGGAGAGATGAGAACAAGTGCAGGCGGGCAAAGTGAGGTGGGCGGGTAGCGCTGAGGACAAGGGATGATGGGAACAAGAGGGCCCTGCAATTGTCACCTCGGACTGGATTCCCACTCTGAAATAATCCGACTGGTGTTGTTTATTTTCGCGGATGAAAACCTGACCTACCGTCCTGCTATATTTTAGAGTATTTGTTCAAAACAATCAGTGGAGTGGGAATTATATCAAACCAGATGTAACTCAATAGTACTATTCAAATAATCCATAAGAAGGCATCAAAAACTGGAGAGGGACACAGACAGTAACTCGCACATTTACTCTTACAGTCGAAACTCCGCAATCATCTCTTCATCTACTAAGGCTGCATCCAAGGAGGTTAAAATTAAAAATTAATAAAAAAAATTAAACAAGACATGACAGAGAGGGAGTTCCACTTAGGAAACATAAGAAGAATAATTTAAATCAAAAGAAAAATGTCCAAATCTAGGCTTTTCCTTAAAAGCAAGAGGTAATTTATCATAATCTAAATAAATATTTCTCAAAATGGGATTAAGTCAATGTCAATTGTAACTGGTTTTGCTTAAAAAGAGTTGCAGCACACAAAGAACAATGCTGTAGTTGGTTGCATTTAAAGCTGAAGAGCATGGGTAAAAGAGAGAACTGAAGAGAGGACTAAGGGGAGAGACAGAGGGGACGTTTCAGATGGAGAGGTATGAAAACTGAGACAAAGCAAAGACAGGACATAAATCAAGGTAATGCTACAGCATGGTAAACAGCAAACAATACAACCAGGAAACAAAACAAAAGAGAATCAGAAATTAGTGTCAGAAAAGCCCTGGGTTTAGAGTAGAAGACGTGGACTATCAGACTCCTTACAATCCTTACTCTCCTAAGGAGGTTGTGAGGTCACAGGTGCAGGTAAAAGAAAATATATACACAAAAGAAAGTAAGGAGTCACTTAAAGGTGTTGGAATAAAGAAATAACACTCTGATATAATGTTATTATAAGATATGGATATCCAGATATAGATATCCAGATACTTAACTCCCTGACAATCCTAAGAGAAAAATTCCCTTGAGTGTTCTAATAACTGGCGTTGTAATTCTACATATACTGTAAACCCAGGAGTTCTAAACGTGAGCACTGAGATAAATAAGTAATGTTTTATGCTTTTAGTGTGCAAAGCTACAGTATATATAATGCACTATAAATAATACAAGCCGGAGCTGAGGAGTGCTGCAGGTTTAAATCTCAACCTGGCTTTGAAGTGTTGAGGAAGCCCCAGAAATTATACATAACAAAAAATATTTTGCCGTTGTCGTCTATAGTCCAAATTGTGTACTATAAAAGTATTACTTATTATATTCTTCCAGCTGCTACATAATCAAGTGACCCCACTCTACTCATTTACAGTTCCTCCCAGACCAGTTATTATGTACACATCTGAAAAGCTGTTTTAAATAAATGCCAGAAGTCTGTCTGCTTGTGAAGCTGATGGCTTCTGCCTCGTGTCAGATCTAAAACTTAACAGTTACCGATCTGTGGGAAATTACCATCATACGTTGCTTATATTATATACTCTCTTACACCTCTCAAAACTTATATTTTCTATCTCTAATCTGCTTTATTTGAATTTGAATTCTTCTGAATCATTATTTTATATATATATAATTATTCAGAATCAACTATTAATAAGTCTAAATATTGTCTGAATGTTATATAGAATGAGTCTGAATATTGAATGCTGACATCAGTAAAACTGAGGTTGTTGATATATAGAGGTTGTTGAAATATATAGTTCAAAATATATTTTGGTCCAGTTTTATGCTGAAATTTCTATGTGCCTGCCCACCTTGTCGTCCTGGGAGTCTGCCTGCAGCAGGTTGTGCTGTTGGATGGCCATAGGTGGAGGTAGTGGTACCGAGTCAGCACCCTCCTCGCCTTCTTCCTCTCCACAGCTCTGCATACCTGAAGAACTAGATTTGGACAAGGTGCCGCTGGACAGAACCTCATTTCGAACTCTCTGCAACACAGTAGAAAAAGAGACACGAATATTTCAGAAACAACCAAGCAGAAACATCATCCAAGCACATCGCAGCTGTGGGACCACCAACCTCCTCCACAGTCTCATCTTGAGGCGTAGCAGCACTGTCGTCGGAGTCTTTCTGGGACCCCATGGTTATCTCCCCGCTCTTCCTCACCTCCCGACTCTTCTTGTGCTTATGAGCGAGTTTCTTCACATGACCATCAGCCTTGCTGCTGCTTAGCCGACGCACGGGGCTGGTTAGCCATTTTCTTAGTGTGTTACCTAGTAAATGAAACACAATGTTTAAGGGATTGGGCAATGATGATGATAACAAACATCCTCCACAGTATATGTTACATATACATTATGCAGCAGGACTTATTGGTACAAAAAATAGTAAATATTGGGAAAGAGGATAAAGAAAAGTCCTGACTCACAAACTTAGATTAAAGTGTTTTTTGTTTTAAAATAATAAAAGCAAGATTTTGTAAATCAGCATCAAATAAAAAAATATATACACTGTGTTCCAAATTATTATTATTACTGAATTGAGTTCCCACACATTTTATTGCCATAAAGAACAAAAAATGGTTATGTGCAAAAATATAAACATTAGCACGTCATGCCTGACTGAAATGTAACTGAAATTAAGCACTATTTAAATCAAAACATTATTATAAGTAAAGTCACATTTCAACAACCCCTTGTTGAAAAGGACCTTCCATTTGTCAGATTTTGGATAGTATCTGTTGGCAAAGCCTAATGAACTGCCTCCCACCATCATAAACACTTCTCTTGATGATGCTCCAAAGGTTCTCAATACGGTTGAGGTCAGGGCACGATGGGGGCCACACCAGGGTGTACCATCATGCATGAAATGTATATCTTGTTCCGAAAAGCTTGATTCTTCCTTTTGGCACATGGCAGGAAGTTTTCTTTGAGGAACTCTACATATGCTGTGGATGCCATCTTCACACCGTCAGGGATCCTGAAAGGGCCTGCAATCTTTCTCCCCATGATACCAACCCAAAACATCTCTCCACCACCCCCTTGTTGGCAGAAGGTTGTGGGAAGGCTGTCAACCAACCATCCACTACTCCATCCATTTGGACCATTGAGGGTTACAGGACATTTATTGATTGACAGAACAGTTTTGAAGTTAGTCTTCAGGTATTGCCTGGCCCACTGGAGCCTTTTCTGCTTGTGTGCAGAAGATAGTGGAGGACGAAACGATGGGTTATGCACTGCTGCAAACCCTTGGAGGACCCTGCATCTTGTTGTATGAGGAACGTTGGAGGCACTACCAGCTTAAAAAAACTTGTCTGCTGCTGTGATGGGGCATTTTTTCAGGTGCTCTTTTGACCAGACGTATTTACCTGTTAGAAGGAGTCCTGGATTTTCTATTATCAGCATGCACACGTGTGTGCTCTGTATCAGCTACATACTTCACAATAGTGATTGCGATGAATTTCTTGGACATTTTGATTGTCGTCATTCCTAGACCCAAACATTCAACTCTTTCTTGCTTTTCAGCAGCTGGAAGTTCCTTTTTCGTGCCCATCTTGATTGAAGCCAAATTAATTATGTGGAACAACCTTCTTTAGTAGTCTCCCCTTTAATTGGGCTGCCAAACTAATTAGCACAGGTGTCTTCAATTGGTTTCAGTGATAAACAGATCCATGATACACATTACCATTCATGTGTTTAAACTGACAAACAAAAAATCCTATCTTACCACTCTAGCACTTTTGGCATAATAATTTGAAACACAGTGTAGAATTGACAAACCTGAAATTTCTTTCAAAAATTTAAATACTGGCATATGCAACAATGTAAAAATATCTGAATACATATCTGTATACATACAACGGTAGAAGTAAATAAAGATCAACACTTTGAGTAATAATAAATGTTGATATGATGCTTTTTGTCAAAGAAATGTGCCCTCAGAAATTGGCGTCTGCATGTGAAAAGAAAGGCTACTTTTAATGCTTAGCTGACTATTTAGTTTTTTTTTAGTTAATCCTAAAATTTGACTAGACAGAAGTAATATATCTTAGCAGCCTCTTTGGTAAATTAAAGAATATAAGATCAGATCCAACAGAACTAAGGACTTCTAACTTTTCTTACTTTGTTTTATCCAGGTACAAGTTTTGTGAAAACAACTCGAGTTCAAATCCTACCAGGTCTTTTTGGGCCTGGAGAGCTGTGGGAACCAATGCCTTGTCCAGGTAAAAGTGTTGCAGATGACCCTGGCAGAATGGAGTCATTGCTGCAGACTGACAGAGTGTCTTTAAAGGGGAACAACACAAAATCAATAAAAACCTTCATACATCATTTGCAGGAAGAACCTTGTCCTGCAACACAAACCTTTGTGGTTGAAGATGCCCTCCATCTCCATGGAAGACCTGGAGTGAGCGATGCAGAGCATGACGCATGGCACCAGACCTTCCAGGGCTGGAGACCGATCTGTGGTCCTGACCAGACACCAGTCAGGCTTGTCGTGACATCTCTCCAGCACCTCCACCGTCTGACCACGTCGCACAGTCAGCTCGTTGCTGTTGCTGGCCATGAAATCGTGGATGACAACAGTCAGCTCACAGCCTCCAGAGAGCTGAAATGGAAAGATAAAACATTTTGTACTTTCAAATAGAAAACAATGTAAACAAAACTGTGTACAATACTATTAACAGTACTTATATGGACAGTGTTTGTTATAAGAACACTAATAGAATTTTGTTAAGTTAAAGGAATTTTGCCCTAATGCACGGAAATAGAACACTATTGACAACCATTACAATATACTGCTGCTACAATGATTTTCTTCAAGTATAATTATTACTATGTACAACAATTATGTACAATTAGCATGTTTGTTTGTTTTCTGAATGGAAAGCCCTCTTTACACATAACAACACACACTTAACAATCATGATAATTTAACAAAAATGTTGAACTTTGCATCAAGACATTCTCACCTTGTCACTGTCTAGTGTGTTCTGAGAGGTGCGAGAAGCCAGAGAGATGGTGTCTGGTTGGCTGCTGCCTTCACCCTGACTGTCCAGATCCTCTCCGTCCCTAACACACACAGAAACACAGATCACGTGCATGTGAAGTCACACCAGTGGTCAACTTTATGTTCAATGTGACGCGGATATTAATTTTATTCTCTGTTTTTTACCTTCGCCCTTTGAGGTGCTTGGTTGTAGTGGCCTTTGGAATATGAATGGGCTCCTTGAGGGCTCCTCTCAGGTGAATGGTTCTCTCCTGTACCACCTCCCTGATGTGCTTAATCCAATCCTGTTTGTTTTCAATGCTCGATGCCTTGAAATAATCAAGAGAAGGGGATAGAGTATAAATCTGAGAGCTAGAATTCCGCTGAAATTCTAGTTCCACACAGTGTGTTGCACAAGTCTGAATTTGCCTCTTGTAATTTCTTATCAGCTGCAACCAGGTGTATTCAAGTTGCACAGCTGCTGGTCAACTAAATGTGGAATACTGTGGAATCAGAGCTATTGACATTTCATTAGGGGGAGAGAAAACTGAATAAATCTGAATAGAGTGAAATTAAAACAATGTCAGAAATCCACTTTGAATAGAGTAAATCAAAGATTCCAAATACTGTCATTGGTAAAAAAAATATTAAATAGCTATCAGTTTCTTCCATTTCTTGGTCATTTTAACCATTTAAGTCATCTGAATCTGCTTTTGTCCACGTGTTTACAAAGAAAAACAAAATAAAATGGCAAGAGTTGTCCTTCAGACTTGTGGCTAAGGGCTGTGTTTTGGGGCAGTTGGTACTCACCGTTGCTCCATGTTTGGATCCCTGACTTAGCTTTGAATTTGAGATATAAAATAGAGAATTTTACAGGTTTGATTTAAAGAAGTTTCATATAATCTCTTATGCCAACATATGACACAACACACTTGAAACACACAACACGAATACTTAATGTTAAGCAAGGCCAATTCAGTACTGTGGTGTGTGGTAATGGATTACAACTATGTATGTCTTTGAATGAGACAAAATGGCCATCTGCTGTACAATTGCATGAATGCCTCCTCTGGCAGTCAGTTCGCTCGAAAGGGTGCATCATGTAGTCGTTACAAACAAAGTGAAACATGTTAAGGTATTGTCTCCATGCTGCTGCAGTGGCAGACACACACTCATATCTGTCTGGGACAATATTTGTGAGGATAACACAAAAACTGGATGGTTGAGGGTGTTCAGGGTTGAGTCAATGTCAACAGCTTGGGTGAAAGCACAGTGAGCACAAGAGACATAAAAGAAACACAGCCCCAGAGATACACATAGTGAAGATGGTAATGTTGATCAAAAATAAAAGACAGAACCAAGCCATATCAAAGCAAAAAACACAGGCTCATGGATCGAAGATGGAAAAGGAAGTTAAGGAGACATTAAATACAAAAAAAGCTTCTTGCCCACTCTTAAATCCCAATCAACTGATCAAGATGTGAATAGAAAAAGGGTGACCATTGCCACCCATATAGGGACTTTCCTGTCATTTGATAACAAACGGTGCACAGTCAGAAATAAAGAGATTTTCAGCTGTATACAGCATTACTGATCACTGCTCATCATGCTTAATTGTTTTCAGAAGTCCAATTTTGTTTTAAGGCTTCTTGTTTCAAAGCCCCTACAAAGAATGTGTGGCAAGAAACCATCATGGAGCTTGTTTTACCTTGAGTACAATCTTGTTGTCGGAAGTTGGGGTGCGACCCAACCACAGGGCAAATTTACAGGGGTCTCCTTCAACATGCTCTGTCACCCCCAACTCAGATGTCTGGTTTGGAAAAATCAAAAAAGTACAGTAACAATGACATCAGAGCCTCAATCAGTGTTAGGTCAAATGCTTTAATATATCTGGAAATACTGGTTGAGGTTCCTCAGGGTTCAGTGTTATGAGATTGTTAAAAACTGACGAAAAAATATTAATATTGTGGCAGGCCCTACAGAGGACACCTCTCACCCTTCAGGTCCTGGGGTTGAGGATTAGACAATTACAATTCAAATGTTTTTGAATAATAATAGTACATTTAAAAAAAATAAAAATTACAACTGCACCCAAAATGCATGTTCCAAATTATTACGCACAATTGACTTTCCACACATTTTATTGTCATTAAGAACAAAAAATGGTTATGTGTGAAATTATAAACATTAGCAGGTCATGCCTGACTGAAATGTAACTAAAATCAAGCACTACTTAAATCAAAACATTATCACATTCATTATCACAACAAATAATCTTTCCTTACCAATCTTGAACACTTTTTGCATAATAATTTGGAACAGAATGTATATGAATAATCAATATTTAACCTTCATCCTCTTCTTACCAGGAGTTTGCTCTTATAGATGTATTTGCTTCTGCCATTTGAGTCCTTGACTTCTTTGCTGAAAACAAGTGACAACTCAAATAGGAACAGGTGGCGCTCACGACCCTTGCGGATAAGTGTCTTTGGATCCCAGACTTGGAAGGACTCCTGAAGAATTAGCTCGCCTTGGGACTCAATGTTTTCATCAAAACCTGAAAATGACACCGGCTTGTGAGATACTGCTGTACATGGGATTTATACTTGTCCTTTGGCTCCCTTATTGCCTGAAAATATGTTTTAAAGGATTTGCCCACTTACGTAATAACAATGTATAGATCATTATCCATGGATTCATTTGAATGTTGGTTATACATAACACACAATAGTAAAAGTGTTGTGTACCTTCTAGCATCGAGAGGTGCATGGCATCGTTGGCTTTCTTTGGAACACTGAGCATCACCTCAAGGCCATCCTTGATCTCACCTTTTCCTTCTTCACAGCAATTCAGCAGCTCCTTAACAGACCAATTACAGACATGTCTGTGAAGTACAAGCAACCTTCATACTGCGCAGTTGTGTGTTTTGTTGTGGTACGTTACCTTCAGAAGCAGCTGATACTTAGTGATTCTCTGCACAGGCTTGATAAGGTAAGATGAGATGGAGTTGGCCAGTCGATGCCTTTGTTGAATTTCCTGTTAAAGACCCCACAAGTGAGATTACATGATCAGTGAACTGACAGACGGACCCTCTTTAATTTCATAACTTGGGTTGGGGGCAATACTTACGTCGAAATAATTACCAGCATGTTCCACAATGAGCTGGGTGGAGTCGGGTTTGTTTTTGCAGTAGTTTACATACATCTGGAACTTGTCAGCCTGGGGAAAGAGACAGACGTTGATTTGATTCTAAAGCAAAAAGCCAAACTAAATGTACAGAACATATGTTGATAAGCAAAAAATACCCATGTGACAAAACAGTGGCCGACATCCTCTGGCAGCTGCTCATATTTTTCCAACTCTTTGAGGAAAATACTGAGGGTAAAGAGGAGAGATTTAACACCAGAACTATACCAGGTGAACTTGGAAAGTGAATGTTATTCATGAAACATGATAAAACAACAAAATAAACACTGGGGCTTCTGGATACTCAAGGGTACTCAAAGCCAAGCTTTCCAAAATATTATTAAGCAATTATTTAGAATTTCTTTGCGGGACAAGGAAGCCTTTGCTCATCTGAAAACCACGTATTTGTCTGATTCCATGTCAAACAAATGTGAAATTATATTATTTGCCAAATAAAAACAACTACAGTGATCACAATGGATGCCTTGCAGCTAATGGCTTCAGAACCATGTCTCAGTCTCCTTCCGGAGTGGCCTTCCCTTTAACAATGTATAATGAGCAACTGAGCTGAGTAGTCCTCGCACTCTTTTGCCTGGTTAATTAACCCATTTTTATACCAATAATATACAATGTTGTTTTAACCCTATCTTTTTATTTTATCAATATGTGAGTTTATATCTACGTCTTAAAAATTAGGATAGTGGGGATTTTTTAATCAATCAACTACAGTGGTGCCTCAGCTTTCGAACTTAACCTGTCCCAGGTTGGTGGTCGAGGTCTGATTTTGGTCTTTTACCATAAGGAATTATTCAATAAAAAGCTGCGCTAGTCGTAGGTTTGTTCGTGAACGAGAAAGAACGCACGCGCTTTGGCTTGACTCCCTCCGCTTTACGCGGGCCGTTCAAAAGCTAAAATTCAATCTAAAGTGAAAGTAAATTTCTCTCAAAATTTTGGTCGAGGGTCGAGTTGGTCAAGGGTTGAGGCGTTCGAAAGCTAAGGCACCAGTGTAATAGTATATTTCTGCAGAGCTACAACAAATTCATTGCGTTAGTTATTTTTTCATGGGGAAAAATGCAATCAAGGAATGTTCCCATAGACAAATCTGTCAATCTATTGTGGTATGGTATAAACATGTATCCTGAAGCCCCACTGAAGCATTAGCAATAAGTTCCTCACTTGTGGTGGAATTCAAAGAGGTCCTGCATGTTTCCAAAGATGATATGCTCCTTGTTAACGATCCCTGCAGGAATCTCTTCAACTCCACTTGTCATCTCCCAAAGGTAAGTCTACATGAGTAAAAGAGAGGAAAAAAAAAATATTAACCAAACAAAGAGAATAAATCTGTATGTTGCTGTTGTTCAGTGACGGTCTGTTAAGCCAAACTCACGTCCATGCACTCCCGTAGATCTCGTACGTAGGCTTTTTCGGTCTGAATTAGCTCAGCCATAATGAACCTAGGCATACACAGACCACGCACATCAACACAAATTCCTGGACTTAATGGTGATTCATCCCATCAACACCTCCCTCTCAGTCCTGCCACTTCATCCACTTAAGTTAATGAAATATGAGAGATTCATAGGTAGAAATCAGTCATTATATAGAGAATACTAATTAAATAATGTGCCAATGAAATGAGAATTGCTCTGTCCTGCATACTATATGCTTTAATTACACTTTTTCTTTTTCTGCTGTAGTACACACATTTCATGAACACAAGGCTGTGTATTACAAATATATCAGAGAAATGCATTAGGTTTGGAAATGTGCAATTAATGCACATCCTTTAACTGATGAAAGAATATTACCCAGGGGGAGATCAAGACAGTGGTGAAAAATGTGTTTAGCTGTTTAGCTGCACATAACTTTAGAATGCTTCTCAATTGCAATAACAATTCTTAATTTGAGAACACATACTCCTTCTTCCGAGCTGACTTTCGTTTCTCCTCATTCAACTCGTTAGCGGCTTCCCGTAGTTTAACCTCTGATCCTGGAGCTGTGGCTGGGATGATGTCCAGCTGAAGGTCTTTATTCTGTCACAGAAAGAGAGAGAGAAAGAGAAAGACAGACAGAAAGAGAGTCATTAAAATGGTGAGTGACTAAAAAGGCGACACATCACACTTATTGATAATCACATTCATTCCTGTAAGAATGCAGAATGGCTTACTGCTTTGTTTGAATCTGAGGAGATGCCCAGTGCTTTCTCCAGGCTGCAGCGGTACTTGTCCATGCGCAGGGAGAAATCTCTATAGCGCTTGTCAACAGCTGTCACCCATTTTTTAATCTCTGCAGAGTGACTGTGACCTTTTTCACAGAAGCCATCAGCCAGCTGGATCAGCAGCTTCACACGTTCCTTAGTTTGCTGGCAAAAAGAAACATTGTAAGTAAGTACTAGGTAGATAAGAGATAGATTAGATAACCACATGAAATTATAAGGAGTGAAAGTATTTCTATCCTGTGTAGGATTTGCAACAGTGTTAGAAAAACTCAAGTGGTCATGAAGGGAAAGTTGTCATGGAGATATAAGGAGTTGCAGAGAAAGAAGGTAGAAACGTATAGTAATAAAAGAAGAGCAGTTGCTGCAGCAAAGCAGATGGATTTGTTTTGGTTGGTTAGCCGGAAAGATAGAGCTGGGTCCGTAATTTCTGCTTTCTAATTATGTACTAAGAAATAGTGGCAGCCCATATGTATGGAAGTCAGTTGTGTTGTGGCTCTCTGTGACTTAAGAAAATAAATAATTAGTATTTTATTAAAAATACATTTTATTTTGGGTTCTTCATTTTAAAATATAATTCTGAATTTGAAGATTGTGGTAAACTTAAAACGTCTTTAATATTTTTATCGCCCAAACCCCCACAGGGGTCGGCAACCCGCGGCTCCAGAGTTGTGGGTATTAATACTTTCCCAAGTATTAATTAAATGTAAGTATTTAACAAAAGGTGTATTATTGTGCGCAGAGGTTCAGAAGAGGAAGTGTGTGTGTGTGTGTGTGTGTGGTTGGGGGGTGTCGTGGAGACGGGAGACGGACACTGCCGAACCGAGTGCTCCTCCCCCTTCCCATCGTCATAGCCAAAGGAGGGAAGAGCGGGCACGGGGTTCAGTAATATTACCTTTAATTTTTTTTTCATCACAGAGCAAATGGCTGAGTGTACGTAATGTCGGTATGTGTCTGAATGGCATGACCCAGCACTATGAACAGACTTAGAAAACTGCAATAAGGCAAAATTTTTTAACTATATTTATTAACTATTGGTAGGAGAATGCTAGAGATGGAGCTACCAGGTCAGAGACAAAGAGGGAAGCCAAAGAGAAGATTTATAGATGGAGTGAGAGAGGACATGGAGGTGGTTAAAGTTAGAGTTGGGGATACAGAGGACAGGGTGAGATGGAAATTTTTGTTTGCTGTGGCAACCCCTGAGGAAAAAAAGGGATCAGATGAAAGGAGAAGAAGAACAGCTTCCGAGTTCAACACTGTCCAACAGCAGGTTTAGAAATGGGATTGTGTCACTACAGTAAAATCTGGTCATGAAAAGAACAAAGATGGGAACACTCACCTCAATCTAATCTTGTTGAGATTAGATTGATGTGAGTGTTTGTCTAGTGTTTATAAGGTCATCTGTCCTTCACACTGACCAGTTTTTTGACATCTTCATTAGATCTACAGAACAAACAATTCTTAAAGCTACTTTGTTCAACTTCAAACCAACAGCACCAGAAACAGTGTTGATGTGGGCTGAACAGAACTGATTGGGGAAGATTTATCAGGTAACCATGTTTGAAAAAAAAGAAAAAAACACACTATAGTTTTTTATACAAAGGGTAAAGTTAAAAAAAAACTATAAAATGTATAAAAGGTAACAGAAACATTTACTGTGGTATCTTTATTTTAGATACCAAAAAATATTTGCTGCTTCCAGTGTTTTCTTTTACGTGGAAAATGGAAAAAGATTGCTGACCGCTGGTCTATGAGAACCACGGTATGTGCAGGTTGGCATGGTGATAGGGTGGGAAGGTATGGAGGGATGCAGTGAGATGAAGTGAAGGAACAGAAGTAAAGAACCAAAGGGCAACCAATCAGGTTAATGCACAGTGCACAGTGTACAACACAGGTAAATAAGGGGTCTTTGGTTTTACCTTGGCTGTGATGTGAAAGTCTTCATGCTCCTTCAGAAGTTCTTGTGTATGGTGGATGCTTGAGCCAGTTGATGTATGTGTGGACAGGTAAAACTCCCCAGTGTCATGAATCCACTCTAGTGCCTGAGAACACACCATGTGATAAGAGAATCCAGGCGCTTCTTTATGAAAAACACAAGTACTAGAGTATTCTGTATAAACCGTGTTAGTTTTACCTGTTTGGCGCTACGCTCAAACACAACATACTGCTGGCACTGGTCGAGCCGCCGTTTTCTCATGGTCCAGAAGTGGAGAACACGATTCTCTCTCTGTAGCAGTTCATTTAGAATGTCTAAAAACAGATGCACAGATAGAAATCCAGACATTAAAATTAAATTCTGTTTGGATTGATTTATACTGTATTTTCCTTAAGCTTTTCCATATTTTTAAAGCACAATGTGTTTTGTGCAAACAGATTTCAGTATTACTGTGGGTTAGCTAAGAAAATGTAAGGTGTAGAGTACAGCACAAATGCTGTAAATTACAAATAAAAAAAGATGAAAACCAGGGTCAAATAGTAATAACATAGCATAATAATTCTTTAAATGATCATACTATCCTATAAGTATATTTGAAGGACTGCATTGAACACTCTAGAATTGTATAAATGTTTAAGCCATACACATTATGATTAATAATGCATTTTGTAACTTTTTTTTTCCTTTTCATGTTGTTGTGATAGAGGAATTCCTCATTTATGTTAAGAATGCTTTAAACTGTTATAGAGTGAAACTAGTTATTAAATCTGTTAATTATTTTTCTATGAGTTTTTCTTTGTGTTCAAGAGTTTCTTGTGCATGTTTACTTTCTCACACTTACTTTTAACCTGTTGCTCAGGTGCTTTGACATGACTCAGCATGCCAGGCATGTTCACGCTGTTTCTGTGCATGTACTTGAGGAAGACATCGGCATTTCTTCTGGCCAGTGTGCACGCCTAATTAGAATATGAAAACAACGCAGGATGTAACATCAAACCATGGTTAGGTTTCATTCTCTGCGCCAATGTTAGCATGTGTGTATACCTTGAGGAAAGCCTCCTTTTGCTCCAGGTGTTTACTAATCATAGGTGTGACATGGTCAGTTTCACAGTTGGGACCTAGTTTATCGGCTCCTCCGCACCAGTCCTCCTCTCTCTTATATTCTTGTTCCAGGCTCTCCAAAACACTACAGACCTGAAAGGAAAAGTATGCTTATTCCATTGTCTTTGTTTAAGAAACAACTTCTTTAAGTCCAAAAAATGAAGTTTCGTTTACCTGCTCTGATGTCTTGTAAAAAGCCACTGAAGCGTTAACCAGTTTGAGTCTGTCCTCCATCTTCAGCATCAGCTGCTGCCAGTGAGAGGCCACACTTTCGGCACAGTCTCTGATCAGGTCCATGTCATAATGGTTGGCCTGTAGCAGAGCTTCTGCCTTCTGCTGAACCTGCAGAGCATTCTGATGGGTTTTCTGCACACAAAAGCAATTTGAAGGTAGATTTTGGAATTCAATATTTTTACATTAATAACAACCACATAAGAATAATCTGTGATAGAAGAGTTAAGGTTCAGGTGAAGGGAAAGGTTTACAGGATGCCTGATGGATGGATGTATTTGCATTAGATACAAAAAAGATTTGAAGATGGAGGAGTTAAAGATGCTGAGAGTCTCTTTAGGACTGACGAGGATGGACAGGATCAGGAATGTTTTCACTAGAGGGACAACACGGACACAAAGGTTTGGAAAAAAGGCTAGAGGTAGGAAGGACGGTAGATACATTTGTAGAAGAATGATCCTAGATGGAGCTACAAGGTAAAAGACCAAGAGGAGATTGATAGATGTAGTGAAGGAGGATATGGAGGTAGTTGGAGTCAGAGTAGAAGATGAAGGAACTGGGGGCGATAGAAAATTTGCTGTGGAAACCTGAAATTTTTCAAATGTGAAAACATCAATTTAATAGATAGACAAATAACAATTGCCATATATTAGAATAAAATATAGCAAAAAAAAGTGACTGACTGTTGGTGTAGAACAAACTCACCTCAATAGCATGTTGAAACTGTTCATGTTCCCTCTGCAGCTGCTCAGCTTCCTGCAGGGAGCTTGCCGTTATCAGACCAGCATTCAGCATTGATTCTCCATTTCTGATCCATCCCAACACCTGGTGGGAAAAAAAAACCCAAGAATATTGTCTCAAATGGAACATCCTGTCGTACAGAAGAGTGGACCGGAAATTGGCAATTCAATTAACCAACCTGTTTAACTTCAGCCTGCAGGTGTCTGAGCTGCACACACTGCTCCAGGTGTCTACGGTGCTGCTCAGCTGCCAAGTCTAATTCTTGCTGTTTTTCATGAAGGAACTCTAGCAAGTCCTGAACTCTGGTGGACATGTCAACATCACGATCACAGAGCAACTCCACGCCTGAGGGCAGAGAACACATAATGTCAGGGCTTTATTCCTTTGAAATGATCTAGATGGTGAAATTGATCAAATATACAGTATTTTAGTACATTAATATTATTACTCTGCTTGTATTATGGTCAAATTATGCAACCATTTAAAGCATGGTCGAGTGTCAGATGTATTTGCATGAGATCACAGATGACTTATGTTTACTGAGTGGGAGCCTCTCATCTCAGACGCTGCCCGAATCTGGCCCTCGACACCCACACAGTACCATTGTGAATTGTATGCTGCCCTCGAGAAATCTGTTCAGTACCAGTAACAAAGAGCTGTATCCTATTCTATCCATTCGCATGACTTTTCATTTGACGAGCAGCTACCGAATTTACCAATATTTTTGGTAAATTGTATTTGCAGCCTACCCAGAGCAACAAAGCCCAAAATGTGAGTGTCCTCACCAGAGGTCTGCACTTCGTTGACGTACTGCAGCAGCTCCTGTCCCTGGTGGATGACATCGAACGTGAGGTTGTTCATGGTCAGAGCCTTGTCGGCATGATGCTGCAGCCGTTGCTCCGCCAGCGTCAGGTCCTCGGTGTCAAAATCATTTATTTGACCTGTGAGCTCCTCGTTCCATGACTCCAAGTCGGAGATAATCTAAATTAACAATACCGTATTAAAAAATGATGTGAAATTTGAGTGTGTGTGTGTAAAAACGTAAACTCAAACCCACATCAATGGCGTCCCTCTCAAAGATGCGCAGTTGCAAAAAGAGTTCCAGCTTGATCTTCCTTTCTTGGAAGAGTTCTTCCATCTGGGCTTGGGCCTCGTCCAGCTGCTGCAGAACGCTCTCAATGTGGTTGATGGAGCTGTTGTGTGGCGTCTTATTGCTGGATATTGCCGAGTCCCTGGAAAAAAGGAGAAAAAGACAATGAATAAAGCATTTAATCGTGAAGGGCAGCGTGTGGCACAACTGTTCAATTTGAATTTGGAAATTGCTCAAAACAGAACAGGAAAGCCTGAAGTTTTGGATTTGGTATTACCTACTACAAAAAAATATTTATTAATAACTTCAGGTAATATTGAAGCTTTTGTAATCTCTACCTGAGCTGCTGTATTAGGTCCTCTCCTTCTTTGATGACATTGACAGTGACCTGCAGAGTGGTCTGCTGCTGCTGGCCAAAGCGTTTGATGAGATCTTGAACTGCTTCCACAGACTCTGCATAAACGTCATCCAGCAACTCCTTCTGCAGCTCTTCCAGCCAAGACCATAGCTACAGAAAAACATGTTACAGAAAAACTGTTACGATTGTTGGAGACCACGTAAAGCCATCTTTTTATTTTTTGAAGTTAATTTGTCTGCTTTTGTCCACAAGAGTGGCAATTTAATATCTTCCACTAGGTGGCAACAGATGGCAATAAAATCTAGAGCATTGAGCTATTAAAGAGGAGCTGGATGAGAGCTCCTTCTTCAATTCCTGCAAGAATATCACAGTTTTGTTTAACAAAACAGGCCAAGGAATAAGTGATTAAACGGAAATATGAAGATAATATATCACAACTATATAAATTCATTGGGCTATTTCTGTTTATCAGCTTCACTCCTCTCCCACAGTGGCACTGTATAGGCATTTTGGTTGCTTACCTCTTTGACATGTGTGTGGAAGGCAACAGACATGTCCAGTAAAACTTTACGCTGCTCCACACGGCGAACAAAATCTTGGATCCTGTCTTCGAGCTGGTGGGCAGCTTGGTAAATCTCTTCTGGGTCGCACTCCCCTGTCTGGGCCAGCTGCTCAGCTGCCTCAAGCAGCTTGTCAGCATTTGTGTATGTGTTCTGCACAGAGGACATGTGCACACAAAAACAGATCAAACAATATAGGCAATATTATCTGAACAAACTATACTTCCGAGAGATATTAAAAAAAGCGGGGACATAAAAAAGAGAGAAGATGTACACAAGGCATGTAGACTGAGAAGATTCAGTGATTGTAGATTTAAGATAAACAGAGAAAAAAAGACTGAGATGCTGAAGGAAAGATAACAGGAAAGAAAGCTAGACATCATCAATTGTCAAATGTTTTTCTTTTTATGCCATGGCTTCCATAAAAAGGTTATAGACACCAAGCTATCATACAATTCAAAGGATTTTTAAAAACATGTCAAGAGGTAAACTGCCCAGAGAGAAATTGTAAAATGAAGTAAAATCAGAGAATAACAGCAGGAGTAAAGATTAAATGCTAAAAAGATCTATTCTATCTAAACCTCAAGAGATGAAAAAAAAACTACCTGGGCCACTTCCTCAAAGTCTTCGTGTCGCTTTTGTAGTGCTCGTGCTCGGTGAAGGGACTTTCCTACACCTGTGTGTTTGCTGAGAAAGGCTTCGCCGTGGTTTTCTATCCAGTCCAGCACCTGTGCCGAGTGAGACAGATGCATAAAACAGACAGCCAAAAAGGGGGTGCTTTAAAGTGGTGTTCTTGTTGACCATTATTAGCTAAATCTGTAAAAGTAAAAAGTCTACTAAAAATAGAGAATTATGAGTGATGTTTTTTTTTCGTTAGGATTACGACCTAATATTCAGCCCTTTATTCACCCCTGCTTTCCCTGCCCTGTGCTCTGAGGCGTTCAGACATAAACATCATCTGCATGGACATGTGACCCATTTCTAATTCCATGGCAACAGTTGCCCTGCCAACATTATCATAAACGCTTAATATTTAAGGACATTACATAACACAACATTCAGCAAAGAATATTTACTTTCTAGTCTGTGTTAAAGTCCTTTTCCACAGGAACGCAGCAGAGATCTTGGTCCACTGACTTGCTAAAGAGCATGCAGATTGGAAACATGGCTGCTACAAAGTTTCAAACCCTCTATTAGGAACACAATTCCCGTTCCCAGTAAGCAACCCTGCTATTTTCAAATTACTGCCTAAGCCTGTCACAGTCAGCTGGAAAAAAGTCTGCTTTTAAAATTATATGTTTAAACAGATGTATTCATATGTAAAAACAAAAGTGTGTATATACTGTATTTATGCAACACACATGAGGATGCATGTAAATATTTGTACCTGCTGCACATCCTGCTGAAAGACGCAAAGCTGCAGACGTTGGTGCAGTCGGACTTTACGGTGCTGCCAGATGTTTTCCAGTTGTCTCTGGTGGTGTAGCACTTCGTGGATAATGTCCAGGACGTGGTGCACTGCTTTTGAGTAGTTGGCCGATGCCGTCAAAGAGTCAGCACTGCCTGGAGTCAAAGGTCGCTGCAGTTTGTCCAGCAGAGCTTTTCCGTCTTGGCTCACCTGGAGAAATGAATTTTTCCTCTGTTATTTATTAATGCTATTAAACACAAGACAAATAATTCACCCCGACCTGACCTGACTTGTACTTTAGCATCAAATGGTGGTGTTACCTCAGAATAGGCTGCTGTGATGTGTTCGTACAGGCCTTGGTGATGGTGTATGGCATCTTCGAGGTCTTGTAGCTCAGAGGGCAAATCCACTTCGCCACATGCTTTACACCAGGGATCTACATTACTCATGTACTGGAGAAGAAGAAACACATGTTTCCTGTCATTGGGATGTGTAGCATTTTAAGTGAGATGAGCATTCGTCTGTAGTTGTTCCCAAAAGTTATATATTATTTAAATGTACTACAGTTAGCTAACATTTGTCAGAGAGAAATGTTTGTGCACACACTGCTGGCTTCTGAAAAGCTCAGCTGAGGAATAATTGATGGCTGGACTCGCAGTAACAACACTGAGGGAGGTATAGGCATCAAATATATTAGCAAGATTTCTGTTCATGCACGCAGTGATCTAAATAATAGAGCAGTCAAAGGTGTGAATACGCTCCAGGAATAGAGTCAATTAAAAACATTTTCATCTTGAGGAACCGGGTGTGACCACATTCATTTACATCTGAAAGTCATACAATGCATTTGCGTATTCTAGGTGGGTTTCTGTGTCTGCCCTGATTTGTACCATACTGCAAATGAGCACAGAAATAACAGTAGATAATAAATACCTTCATATTTGGCATTTGCTTATGCAAATATATGTAAAGTAAGTCCATATTTTAGACCTTTGACATAACTGCTTTTTTTAATTAAGCCATACGGGGCTTTAGAACTGGAAACAATTGTGTCACATCTTTTTGTGTGTGTTGTTATAAATGTAATACGTGATCAGGTTTAACAGTTAAACTGTTATAGCCGAGATGTTTTCAATAAAATATTAAAATGTAGATACATTTCTTTAAGACAAAAACAGACTTAAAGAAAGGGGTCGATCATAATAGCTACATTGTTATTAGTCATAAGTTTATTAGTTGCTATAGTATACCATGCATTGCACAAAATCTGTTTAAAGCTAGTAAAGTATTATATTTCATTAAAAATAGAGTTTAGTCATAAATGATAACACAACTTTTAACACCTCCCCCATGTGTCCTTAATTTAAAACATGGACTGTCTTTTGGTCTTTTCCAAAGAATAAAGAAAAGAAAACTCCTCGTCATTGTGACATGGTGATTCGCACCACTGCATACAACAAAATTCAACCTCTGTATTTAACCCATCACCAAAGTGGGCTGCTTTGAGTACCCAAGAGCTGTGAGTGGGGATGGTGCCATGCTGAGTGGACCTCAATGTTAACTTGGCAGTTGGTGAATTCGAACCTGGAGCCCTCCAGACCCCAGTCCGGATTATTTATTTTCTAGTGCCATATCATAAAGCAGTGTTATCTCAAGACACATTACATGCAAAAGATGGAACTTCAACTCACCTGATCACATTTCTGGTGAAAGCTCCCCGACATCTCTAGCAATGTACTGCGTTCATCAAGTGCTGCGGCAAATGCCTTCCACTCCTGCTCCAGCTGACCTGAGATCTGTTTGATCTGCTGGGACGCGTAGTGTCCGGACTCCAGCAGTCGGTTGCCGACTGACATGATGCGGTTAATATTCACATATACATTCTATGAGTGAGGGTATAGAAGAAGAGGAGAAAGACAAAACAATTAAACAGGGTGGTTGAGAATAAGGTCAAAGCAAATGGATAGTGAGATTTATAAAAATAAAAAATAAATAAAGGTAGTGAAAATAAATGACCTAAAAGCCGCACTTTTGTATGTTTCCTACTATTTATTTTGTATTCCTCTTAAACACTCCAAAAAATCCAAAACGTTATGTTGAGTATAGAATAAAATATATATGATTAAATAAAAAAATTGATGTACTGAGTATGACAATGCATGTAAATGTTACCATGCAGTTCATGGCGAAGTGATTGTGCTGGGTTTGCAGCTCTGCAGCGTGGGGATGATTGTTGCCAATCTCTGTGTAGCCAGCCAAGAATAAGCTCTTGTTGTGTGTGATCCAGTCAAACATCTGGAGAAAAAAAAATGCAAGGCAAACGCAAGAGTTAAAATGTGAGTTGTACAACAGAATATACAGCAAACAATTAGAGGAGCATCAACAACAGCACCATCATAAAACACTACAAATCCATCTGACTGTGTTTGGGTAATGCTGCCTTGTGCTCATTGTTGTCATCTTTCCTGGCCAGAACATAGAGAAATGGACTGCCTGTGTGAAGACAATCCTCTCAGGCTCTCCAAGAGAAGAACCTATGGCATGTGGTGTCCTAGCAACAAGCTCCTACTACTGCAGTGTATCCAAGACTGCAGCTCATTCTCCTACTGCTGCTGCAACCTGCCGTTTTATTCAACTCACTCAAACATGAATATGTGAATATCTCACACAGTCCATTCCTACTATGAGTGGCACCTGTCACTGCCTGGGGAAGGAAAGCAACGGTGTATCATGAATAGATTCCAATGCATGACGATTCACATCAATCTTTCAAAAAAATAAATGGCAATGTATCATAAGGAGCTGGCTGCATTATCTTGGTATCTTTGGTAGACTTGGTGAGCTTGTGAGTGACCTCTTATCAAACCAAGACATCATGTTACTCATGATCTGTGTGACAATTGAATGTCCAGTCAATTAATGCGTAGGAAGATGGCAGTAAGCAGAAAATAACGGCTTTAGATGATGCTTCTGTAGATCCCATGAATAGATGAATCGTTATTTCATTGACCACAAATTGTTTGGAGGTCATTTTAATTTAAAAAAAAATGGTGATTCATAACAAATTGCGAATTGAGTGTATTGTTTACACCCCTACTCCCTTGAAAGACTGATCTGATTGTATGCAATCTTCCACTAACAGATTTGTCAGGTGACAATTAAATGAATCCACGATTGCAGTGGCCACATAAAGAGAACATGAATTCACACAAACCATAAATCGATGCCTCTCTGTGAATGTAATTAACCCTGACTCAATTTTCAAATGCCTGCCCTAAAGCTATCACCCACTGCATCAATGCTTCATGGTAACGTCACGTCCTTCCCCTGAATGTACCAACCTTCTCAGCGTCCTGCTCAAAAAGACGGAGTTGAAAGCACTGATCCAACTGGAGCTTGCGTATGTGCCAGGCCTGGTGAAGATGCTGTCGCGTAGAGTGCAACTTGTCCAGCAGCTGGGTGATCCGTGGCACTAGACCTTGTGTGTCAGTATTGCACACCCCGCTGCCGCTACTGCTGCTGCTGCCACCGCTGCCGCCGGTGCTGCCGTTACGGTTGGAGAAGGACTCACTGCTATGGATTTGCTGCAATAACCTGAGAGTGGAATCAATTAAGGTGGAGAACCAGTTGATATAATTATTATATAATTATATATCATATCATCATATATCATGTGGTTCAACAAAGTAGGTAAACAAGCATATCAAGTCAAAATAACAAGCAATGCTGCATGAACAATATCAGGTAAAAGAAAGCAAAGCAAAAATGGAAAGTAAGGTAAAATAATCGTCTTCATATTTTCGGCAACAATATTGACAAGCATAATATTGTGCCCACCTCTGTCCCTCAGTATCCAGCTCCTCTATAGGGGCTTTTATGACTTTTTTCTTCAGTGTGGCGTGCTCTTCTATCATCTTTCTGGCTCCCTCCAGGTCTTGGGGGAAGTCCTTCCTCGACACTGTCTCCTGCATCTCCTCTAGTCGTGCTAGCATCTGGGTTGCATGACCAGAAAACTCCTCAAAGGCCACACGTACCTGCACAAGTAACAATTAGAATCAAGTTTTGTGGGCATTGTACACCTTGTTAATCTTTTGCAGTCAAATTGTATTGGGGACTACGGAGTAAATACGATATAGACTGAGGCCTTGCGTTGATTGGGTTTCTTACTTCTATCCACTCCTCATGGTTGTAATCCAGACTGCCATCAAAGTCAGCTGTCAGCTGGGAGGGATCCACAACCTTTGTGAGGCCTTCTAACGACACCATTGTGGTCTGAAGAAAACAGAAAGAAATTTTTCTATGGATGGCATTATATACCTATTAAATGTCTGACACTGATATAAAAACCCAGTATAAAATATTTGCGAATTAACAAAGCAACAGTGTGCAGTGACTTCGACATGTTGCAACACGTTAAGTTGAGCTTTGGTATTGGAACATGCATGCTATATCGTAGTCGTTTTGCGGCGGTTGGGAACAGGGAGTCCTCTGTTCAATGCCCAGAGGAACCCACATCCAAGTTGCTTCATCATATCACCCTTAAGACCCTGAGCACCAAAGCCAAGTCTTTTTCATGCCATGAAAATCTTCACAGACATGTCATGACAGCATTTTTTTTAATCTGCTAAAACACACTTATCTTTAACATTATATTTAATTTGTTGACAATAACGATATCATCTAGATAAATACAGTGTTAGAATGCCTCATGGTTTGTTTTCATCTCTGTTGCATTTCTCCTGAGCCTCCTCCACACAGCACCCCACACACAGCCAGAGATGGACGCGAAGAAAGATAAAATCATTGCTTTGTGTGCGTGCCTAGTAATGCAGTCAACACACCAATAGACTCAGGATGAAAAAGCTCTGTGGTTTTGGGGAGAAGCAAAAACACAGAAACTGTAAAAGTGTTGAAATCCATCAGGCTAATAATTTTTTCTAGTGCTCTTTTGTCTCTACAGACGGCTTTCATGTTATTTTGTTTAAAGCGAGAACATTGTTGCCCATGTAAGAAACATGTTTGTTTCGATATTTTCAGCTTTTTCTATTCTAATTAACAATTAAGATTGGTTTGCAAAGAGCTAGATGAATACTGATGGCAAGTACACGACTAATCAATGTCAGTGTGGGATGCGGCTGCTGGTGATAATTAAAGCCTTGGCCAATTGTGTTAATCAATAAATTATCATTAGACTACAGGGCAATCAGAACAATTTCCATCAGTGTGGAACAGCTACAGTCAAAGGGAGAACAAATCTCAGAGCACTTAAACTAAAGTAAAACCTCTCTAAATGGAGCTAACTTAAAAGAAGTATAGTCTTAGAATGGATTAAGTATTGTTAAAGGAAAGAAGGAACTAATTAAATGTGAGAAAGTCTGTTTAACTATGAAAACTGCTGGGATAAATGTGGGGCTCATCATCCTGATCTACTGTTTGGCTGCTTGGTGAAGAACATATTCCAGGCAGGGTGAAAATAGAATAGAATTTTAATAACCATAAAAAAAAAATGCAGCTCAAACCGATACAGCAGACTTAGCTGACACAGCCGAACGCAAACTAGCTTTAAGAAGAATTTAAAGTCATCATGAACTGTGATTTATGGTTCATCAAGAAGCCTTTCAAAAGAAAATGTACAAAATGGGAGCATTAAATATTAAATATTCTTTTATATATCATCAAATTATTACATAGATCACATATCAACAAGCCTAAAACTAAAAACTAAAATATATATATAAAGAATTAATGTTTTTTTAGACACTATTTTGCGCATCCAGTGGTATCAGTCAGTTAAAACTAGGACAACCCAAATGTTTATCTGCAGTAGAGAAGCAGAAGACTCACACCATAACAATATCTGCACAGAACCAAAAGGCTTTCTGCTTACTCACCTCAAATTCAAACTTGGAGCTGCCAAAGTTGGTTCTCTGCTTCTGCCAGAAGTTGTCTGGCTTGATGATAAGGGCGACGTGGATGCAGGATGGAAATGATTCCTCTAAGATCTTCAACAGGGGTTTTATGCTGTCCCACTTGGAGCCACGCATATCAACAATAACCGTGAAGCCATGTTTACACACCTCCTCACTGAAAGAAAAAAAGGGATGACAATCAGCCAGAGTAGGAGGAATTATAAAGAAAAGGCGAGGAAGGAGGGGCAGAGGGAGATTGTAGAGGATATAATCCAGATAGGGGAGGAGGTTGGAGGACAGGCGTGGGACAGGACAGGCGTGGGACAGGACAAGAGGGGGATGATGGAGGGGGCGGGGGTTGGGACAGGGGGACAAGGGAGAGAAGTGGTTGATTGAAAGAACTGAAAGAAATCAAGAATTGTTGGGAAAAAAATGCTACAAGGCTACTGAAAAACACACATATGCCCACGGAGACACAGACGCCCACGGAGAGATGTACACCCAAACAGACACAGTCACAGATAAATGGCCACAAAATTAAAGTAAATCTATGACAAATCACGTACACACAAATACACCTTAATCGTATATCTGGTCCTCGCTATTTCTCACAACAACACCACAGCACTGCGTAATCCATAGGTCACATCAGCTTTTCTTTTTCCGAAACATCATACATTGCATATGAGCATCAAACGCTGCTAATGAATTATATCTCTAATTTTAGAAGTCTGCATCCCTGCATGTAGAGACAGCATGTTATCACTCAAAAAATAGAGAGCGTTTCGCTGCAAAACTGACAAGTTTTGAAACACGCTTTGGTGATTGTGACTGTTCTATTAATTCATTAAAACATGCCATATCATAGTGAACCATCATACCACTAACAAAGCATGGAGGAATGGAAATGGTAAAAAAGGGTTTACCTGGGAGGTGATGCTTAAAGCTGTTTCTGCTGCTACACTGCTCCAGCTACTGCGACACTTTGTTTTTGCTCTCTCACTCACTCTACCGCTCTCTCTCTCTCTCCCTACACACACTGCACACATGCGCTTTCTGTTCCTGATTCTCTCATCCTCCATCCATCCCCTCTTACTCCTCAATCTCTCTTCCTACTCCCCTTCGTCCTAATCTTTGATATTTGAAGATTGAAAACCCAGCTCTACATCAGAGTATTCAATATTGACTCTGCATTGATTACTTGAGTGGTGGAGAAGCTGTGGCTCACTAACTGGAGCTGAATGATGCCTCTCTCGTTCTTCCCTCAGCTTCTCACATGCTTGCCTCGGCTTGCTCACGTGTTTCTTCACCCCCATGCTAAATGTGTTTGCACCATTTCAACTCTCGCTTTCACATAAACACCAGAATGCACTTGCAGATTCAAGACATTATGTAATTAATTAGTAACCTGGGGATGCCAGCGAGATAGGCGATCAGTCTCCTCAGGTCGTCGGTTCGTATTCTGTCGTGGTTGCTGCGTGATGGAAATGTTAATACTGGACCACCCCGTCTGTCTCTGCCACCTGAGATAAACAAAAAAAAAATTGAACATTTCTATTAAAAAACAATGTTCTCATGCACAGGAAATGTCAAAAACACTCTATAACACCAACCTATGAGTTATATTTGGTTTACAGAGTCAGCAAAATCCATAACAAGGCAGCCAATCTGTGATTGGCTCCCAGAGCAGACCTGGAAGCTGTTTCTATTAAATTAAATGCTCTTGGCACAACATAAACTATTGATTTTTGATTTGCTAAGCTAAAGAATCGAGGAGTTATTGGACAACTAATCACGCAAATGCAACGAGCATCATCCGAGTATGAAATTAAACACACCAACGACACATAAACAGGAGTATGTTTGAAAACACCTCAAATGATTCTCAGTTGAGGAAAAATATTTCTGTTTTGAATAAAATAACTTACTTTATTTAAGTATTACGGATATACTTTTGACTTAGTGTTTTTCCAAAGCCACCAACAGAGAAGCCATCGAGACAAGTTCTGTCCATCATTATCAGATGAAAACACTCGTAAAAAAAATTGATGAGCTCAAAAGGATGGAATTCTGGGGAGTATGTACCTTGAGCTGCATGATTATGTCTGAAATTAGCTTCTTCTTTTCCTGTTGGCTTGCCCCTTCATCACAGGTCAGTAAATTGTCGTGTTCTATCTCCCCCTGTTCTCTCTATCTTCTACTCTGACTCCAACTTCTTCCATGTCCTCCCTCAGTGCATCCATTAATCTCTTCTTTGTCTTCTTCCTGGTAGCTCCATCTCTAGTATCATTCTTCTACCAATGTATCACTGTCCCTCCTCTGTACATGTCCAAACCATCTTAATCTGGTGTCATTAACGTCTTCTACAACCCTTCCTGTCTGTGTTGTCCCTCTAATCACCTCATTCCTGATCCTGTCCATCTTTGTCTTTCTTAAAGAGAATGTCAGGATCTCACAACTCTCATCCAAGAGGCAGATCAGTTCAGAACTGAAGAAGGTGAAATGTTTTACAAAAAATGTCCGGTTGCAAAACACTTTTACATTGACCATGACCTGGGTGACTGAAAATTCATTTTGTTTCACTTCATGCACACATTATTTATTGGCCACGTCTTCTGCCATCTGTTATATTTGTCTGAGTTGCTGCGGCACACGGATGGAGATTCAGAAGAGCAACATTAGATTGAGCCCTTGTGCAGCCATTGTATTTTAAGAGTTTAAGGTGTGTTTTCAAGGTGGTTAAATAAGTGAGTTGTGTTGCCCAATGGCACTTGTACAACTCTATATACTAGTATATGTATACTGCATGAAGTAGTTATTTGGTCCACAAAACTAAGTCTCATGAAGTTTATCTTCAATTACTTGTGCAGCCCAAATCTATATCAAAATAAAACGTGTTGGTTTAGTAGCAGAGGCTGAGAAAAATCTTGCAGCTGCAGAGGATAATAAAGGTCTGCTGCATTCCTCTTCTGGGAATAATGACGAGCTGTAGAAAAATTGTGTAAAAGCTTCAGCTTCTTCTCACACACAGCCTTTCAGTCAATTAAATATAACACTGTCGTCGAATTAGGGGTTAGGTAGCACTCACTCTGCGCAGTAGACAGACAAATCACTGTGCCTGTGTATCTGGTATTATAATACTAATATTTGGCTTGTAGTATCAGAGCATTGAAGAAACCAAGAAAGGCATCAGTCATGTAGGGGGGGACTGTAAACACAGGCTGACTGTCCTCAGCCCACGTAGTAGTGAGTCAACATGTGTTGCTGAAAAATCTTATGGGTGGTCACACAGGCAGAAATCAGTCAGCGCAAACATCTATGGAGGGGCTGGATCTGAAGTAATGGGTTTGGCTCATTTACCCTGTACTTCAACAGCACTCCCTTCTCCTCCTGCCTCTCTTCCTTATTTTGAGGAAAGTCTCTTTATCGACTGCTCGAAAAAATGCAGTAGCTGACAGTAAGTCATCTCCATGGCAACACTGCCTTGTGAAGTCATGTTAATTTTATTTATATAGCACATTTTAAAATATCACAAATAGGGATTTCCGATACCGATATTAACTACTATTGCCTAAAAACTTAATTCCCGATACCAATATGGACCAATACCGATACGGATATAGGCAGGTAATTTCCCATGAATTAGTGTGATACCAGACTAAAGGCATTCTATGAATAACTGTGTACAACATAAACACACTACTTCGATATAAGTTATAGAAAAATTACAAATTTATTTCTACCATTTTGTCTGAAACAGTCCTTTGATTCTTTGTGCAGCATTTGATGTAAACAAGAAATGTCTAGTGTTGGACAGAATAACTATCCAAAAACATTGATTAACATTATAAACCAGACTAATTCAGCCCTCACGACAATAAGCAATATAAATGGGCACAGATAGAAACAGCTGCAGTATAAGAGTAAAAGCCCTCTTTAATGAGAGAAAAAACATTTCAGCATCGTCGCAATGTAAACGACTCTTCTCGTTGCTGACATAAGAGACGACACCGACAACGCTTCACTGACAAATGTCCAAGAAATACTTATTTCAAATACAATTAGTCATGAAATAGCCCGGCTACAGAAACTTCACACGTTTAGTAAAAACAGTGTCTGGAACGAGAGAGAAGGACTGGTTCTCCAGGAAGATGAACTCTGTTGAGTTTGTCTGATTTCTTTTGCCCTTCTCTGTTCTTTACCGTATTTAACTCTGACTCTTTGAAAGAGAGACTTCTGCTGCTGCTGCTGCCTTGTTGTTGTTTCACTGAGTCCATTCCGTGTTGTTTTTCTTTACTTCGCTGCATAAAAACACCTTGTGATTAAGTGTTAAAATCTTAACCCTGACCCTCACATGACCAGCTTCTTGCAGTTATTAGGAATTACAGTTTTCTATCCAAAAAAAAACTCCAGACCATGGACATTAACTGTAGCATCGAATATTATTGTTGTCCCTTTAAATAGCATCATTAATCACGTGCTGGTCGAAGTGTCAGTAGTACTGACTTAGTACGTCATGAGGAAGTCCCACGTATCGGCTAGTCCGGCAATATGATCCAATAAAAAAAATTTACGCTGATATCGGCCCGATATTTATCGGTGGAACGATATATCGGACATCCCTAACCACAATCCCTTGGATTCCATATCCGATCTCAATGCATGCCCATCTGTCTCGGTCTCAGCATTCATAACTGCACTTTTCCCTGTGACATTTACTGCATACTACATAATGCACATTCATGGGCGTGCCATATTTCTTAGATGCATAAATCACTTCTGTGTGGTTTTGGAAGACCACATCCACGTCGATTGGTAACAACTGGTGTGAACACTGCAGTGATGTAAAGCGGCGTGTGTCTTTCTGACGTTTACATTGACATTTCAAGGTCTTAAAACAGAAGAACTGTTGATCGTGCCGCTAAATTCATTAGTATAATGAAGATATATAATATAGCTAATTTTTCAACAAATTAAAAAGCAGAGGCAGTATGACGCATACGGCATATCCAACGACTAAATCATCTGTTCAATATACAATGCAAATACATTGGGTATCAACACATCATTGAAACATTGCTCAGTAATAATTATAATCTAATCACTTATGTTATGCAAACGTGAAATTGTACTTTTAGATGTCATTGGTTTGTTTAAAAACAGTTGTTGCTCCATTTCATTGAACTACTGTTTTGTCAATTTGTTGTGTAAGCCCCTGTGCTACTGTATGATTAGTCAAATAATTATATTTTTTGACAGCCCTAATTTTACCTGGAACTGTTTTTTTTTTATTATTATTATTTTATAGAACTTTATCAATCCCTCAGGAGCATTTGGAGTACATTTTGCCTCTGTATTCAGCCCATCGCCGTAGTGAGCTGGTGCCCGGGGAGCAATGGGTGGAAACATACCAGTGTACCTCAACGGTAACGTGGCTGTAGGCAGTAGGGGGATTTGAACCAGGGCCATGCTGAGCCAAGTCCATTCCCTTAACCACTAGGAAGTGGATCCAGAGGGTTTTAGGTTCAAGTCAACCAGCTACCTAGGCATAGCACCGTCCTCATACACTGTTCCCTGGGTTCTCAAAGCTGCCCACTGTTCACTTTGGTGATGTGTTAGAGGCAGAGGTCATTGTATGCAGTGGTCTTTGGTCGTTTTGTGATCAATTATAATTAAACATTTTAATTACAGCATAATTAACAGGCACTCACCTGATAAAAAAGCAACTTTTTCTTTGAGGATGGGAAGCACTTCCATTGCTCTTATCTCTTCATTTCTCTTATAAACTGAAAATACAAGACAGAAAAAAAACAATTAAACATCAGCTCACAAATCTATTGATAAAGGCCATTAAATGACAATATCTTAAATAACTTATCCAACACATACACGTAAGGTAAAAAATGTGAATAGTGGCATGACCATGTTTATGGACACACTCATTAAAGAGATGGAGTAATATATAAGTGTTTATTTCATACAGTGAAAAAACTCTTCAATGTACAGAAGCCTAACTTGACATTACAATTCCATTGTTTTTTTGTTTCTCTTTAAAAAAAACCCTTAGATGATTTTAACGACACATCCAACCTTTGAAGTAATGAGGCCTACGTGTCAGCATCAGTAGAAAAACACACACACCCACATAAACAAAACACACTCAGTTTTTTTGTGTTTTGTAAGCAGTTTGATCTCTTTGAAAAGTACAGACGAAAATGTTGGCATTGTGGTCAATCAAATATGATGATGTAATTGGTTTGATACATAGATCAGCTTTAATGGCAATCACTGGTGATTGCAGTCATCTATATTATTTAGCAATATTTTGAAGGATGTTCTTTAATAACATGCATTGGTGCCAAAACAAGAACATGCAACAAAAAAAAGAAAAAGAAATTGTGCCTCAAAGTAATGGAGCCAACAGGTATGACACACAAAGTACTTATCAGGAATTGCATAACAGAGTATTACAGTAAATACAAAGTAGGTGGGTGGAGTAACATCTCCATCAGCCATTAATGCTATGCTGATGCAGATGTTTTCCACCCGGTCTTCCTTTCTCTCCATAACTTAGTCTCTCATTCTTCACTTGCAAATGGAAATGTATAAAAGTGATAATGCAGAAATACAAGGAGATATTCTTTACGATAGTCTTAAGTCACCAAAATCCTAAATTTCCTGCATATTTGCTATAGTTTGCCATTATTATCTGGCTACTGTATATCTCCATAATTTTCCACCCATCCATCTACCTACCTACCAACATTCCTATTTATCCACTTTATTGTTCAACTTGATTGTAAGCTTACACTGCAACATAACAAAACAAAAAAGCAGGAATGTAGGTGTATTAATGAATTACTATTCTAATATACGTGTAAGAGAGAGAAGGGCTGTACACAGGAGTGTTTGGTGGGACTGCAAATTCAGCAGTCACTCAGTTAGCATCTGCAAGGACACACATGACCTTCTGTTTTCCTGCCAGATGGAAAAAGATGTAATAAAGAGTATAACCATTATGTCCCTCGAAGAAATGGGCAGTATATCTGTTCCTTTTGCAGATAATTTACCATCTGTCCAACACAGGTAAGGAGAAACATGACACAAAATGCACAAGTAGCCAATAAACACAGCAGCAAGCACCCTAGTGCCCTATTGAATAAGACTGAAGTGCTTTGGTGTCATTTTGAGGACATGAATGTAAGTGTTCTTGTGTTTGAGGTGTATTGGTTCCCAGACCAAAAAAATCAGAAAGGTGAGTTTCACCACAGAAACAGTTCCCTATGCTCTGCAGATCTCTGGGACGGGAGAAAGTGGCACAGGAGCTAAATATAGAGTGTCCAAGTCACACCCACACAAGGACTGGCACACAGAAGACAGTAAGTAGAAGAAGAATGCTTTTCTGAGTGCACGATTAAAAAAAGACACAGGTGGAAAAAGGGGAAGAGAAGAGATAAAAAATTAGTAACAACGTGAGACGCTCAGTTGTGGAATTGTATTCTCACTTCATTCCCTTTTTTATTAGGCCCTGAAGATGGATGTGCACAAATAAGTTGTTTCAGAGATATTTGTAGATATCTCTGAAACTACTCTGATTAACTGGTCAGCTGGTTAGCTGTTGACATCAATGGTTCAGCAAAATATGGAAGAAACACAATTGCAATCATTAAATAAAAAATTGACATTAGAAAATCAGAGTGAAGTTAAGGCCACAGAGTCAGCAGAATTGAAGACACAACAGGTGATAATGACGTACATATCTGTCCAATCGATCTTTAAGTTAATTGGACAAACTCATTAAACTAGTAAAAAAAATCTCTTTACTGTAGTTAAACTAATGGCAAAGAAACAAACCAAAGAAAATGATCTCACAGTGGTTTACAATATAACTGCCACTCGCAAACACCCCCTGGTTTGGGTAGTGTACCTGTTAGTTGGGTGACAGCAGTGCCAGTCTGGGCATATAGCCAATTATAATTGGTTACCCCGCAAGTCATATTAAATGATAAAAAACAGGGGGAGGTTTAAAGCACTATTGAAAAAAGGCTGAAATGTTGAAGGAATTCCAGTCCACTCTGGCCACAGTTACAGCATTTAAGGCTAATCCCAGGATTCCTGAGGCGAGATATTCCAAACCCAATCATTCTGCTGTTGTCTTTAGCATCCACATGGAAAAGCTGCTGCAAATCTCCCAAAGCAGTAGTACAGTGTCAATGGGAACTATTTCAATGGCTGCAAAGCATGATGTGGATGAGTTGCCTGAAGCTGAGCTGCTAATCTGCTTCTCTTTTGAAACGAAAGGTTCCTGATGATCCTCCTAACTGTAAAGTTGCATATGCATACACTGCATATTATTAAGCTGGCCGGCAGAGAGATAGACTTGGATAACCAGGGTAATCCCCACTGTTGAGAAGAAGCTCTATCCGAAACAGATCTACATCAACCAGGAAACCATGTTACATCATTCTCTAATGTAACATTCTCTAATGTAACATACAACATTAAACCTTTTATTTTAACATCTTTGCACCGATCTTATTATGGTCCACTATAGGGGCTATAACAATAAAAATAAGACATTTCCTAACCTCTACTCAGTACAACATTGTGTCAACAGTAGCAACCATGCCATGTCAAACAAAGCAATTTCTTGGCCAATCTACATTTTTTAAATCGAGTCAAAGAATGAAAAAGTTAGCCTATCACTGAAAAGCTGCCAAGCCCAATAGTAGACTTGCAAGGCACTGATGAACACCTATAATTGGTGAAATAAATTGTTTCACCAGGTTATGTAAGTACAACTCTTAGGGCTTTGAGGAGCCACTGTGTAGATGTTTGGTTATCATCAATCATGACGTTCCAAGCAATTGTTGTCACTGTTAAAGGATACAAAATTGTGTTTGGAGATCGACTTCAACAGTAGATTCACCTGAGGTATTATAGAGATAAAGGTGACACCCGTGCTTAAAGTTAAAGTGAGAGTTCCGTTCTGTAAGTTTAGCAGTTCCAGATAGTCCTGGGTTTTGAAATGTCCTCGTTCCACAGCCTTTTGCTGCTACATCACTACAACCCCAACTTATTAATCTGATGTTACATGTTCTGGAAGTAATTTGTTCTACTTTGTTTCTTCTGCAATTACCATGGTTCTATAACACATCTTGGAATCAAAGTTGCACATGTAAATCAAAAATACAATCCCTAGATTTGTGTTTTTGTTGTAACAGAAACTGTATAGTAAGAATATGCTATCCGTGCTAACCATTTATCACATGTTGATAAGGGTTATCAGTCATCCAGTTCATGGGCAAGGTAACTCTGAAAACCCCCCTGTCCAATTGCACTTTAACTTGTCCCATCACAGTTTATCAAAATGAGAATTTAGTTAACATTTAAAAAAATATTGGTTGCGTATGAATGTAGGCGAAGTCGCGTTAAATATAAAAGCAAATATTAAACAGACTTTCGCATTCAAGAATTCATCAGGATTATTAGGTAAGCCCATGTTTTATAAAAAAAAAGGAAAAAAGCAATCAGGTCCACACAATTTTGGTACGTATTAAGTTCAGCAAATGTGGGTGGGAGAGTGAAAGCTATGCTGTTACACCCTCAGTGAGAAATGGGCATAAGATGGCAGGAGTGGAAATATTTATTGCCTTTCGCTTAAAGGAAACTACCACAACAAACTCAGATATTTACCAATTTCCTTAATAGATGGCACAAAAAAAGCTTACATGTGTTATGTAAGTTTTCGCAGTTCATACAAACGCACTATCTACATGTGTCTGACCAGGCACCATGGTCACATTATTAAGCCTATGATGGCTACACAAGTCTAAAAGGTTGCCCACGCTTGCTCTATATGGCCAACATCCCCCCAAAAATAAATAAAATAAAAACCAAGAGAATGCAACAGCTGCTGCTAGGCTATGGCAGATGGGGTGGGAGTTGATATGGGTGGCGATGGTCAGTGAAGGAGGGGAAAACAGTCTTCATGCCACAGAAATACTAACCACATACACCAGCTCATCCATATCTGAATCAAAAGTAGTCCCAAATGCCGCTTGACACTGACACGGCTTCTGACCCAGCTGTTAAGAGTCAAATGAAACCAGGACGGCACATGTGTTTACATCCCTTCATAGTTGTCTCCTTCCCACATTCACGGCATGACAGACATTCTTTGCGAAGAGATGTGTGGGAATTGCTGGAATTCCTTGAGGCTGGGGGAGGGGACAGATATAAGATGCCCATGACCTGGACCTATGATATACTGTATATACTGATATACAGTGATGCTATTACGCACCCTGATAGCAGATATTTATTGATTTGTGAAATGCAGTTTTTTATTCATCTTAAAATCCGTCATTAATAATACTAATGTTGATACATTTCAATCCACATATTGATTGATTGTAGCCTACAGTTTGGGACCAGGCAGCAGTATATGGTATTGATTGATCCTCAACAGATTGTATAAATGGAATAATACACAGAGCCATAAGAGTAAAGGACCATTTTGGACCAAGTTGATAAAACACAAAGTTATTAACCATTTGGTTTTGTCACTTCAAAGAGTGGAGTCATTTCTGCAGCACGATGAGGAGGAACAATTACTGACAACGCAAAAATCTGACCTAAAAAAAGTAGATGCCACATCTGTAAAAAGGAGGAAAATGAGAAAAGGGAGAATTGTTTCAAGTTACAGCTGCTTGGCAGTTGTGTCAAAGTGTTTTATGTACTTCAAAGCCTCAAACACAAGTAAAGAATGAAATTTGAGAAAAAATGGAAGCAGTTTTACAGTCTGGCTGGCTCCAAGGGGGTGCTTTTCAAAAAGTGAATGAGAAGAATTATTGCCAACATTGTTAATTTTAGGTTCAAATTCAGATAAAGCCATTGGATAATTTAAATTTTATCTCCATAGCTGGAATATTTATCTTAACTTTTTATTAAACTTTTTCAATTCACATTTACGATTATTACTAGCCTCTGCAGGACTGTGCCAAAAAATGTTGATGAACAATCTGACTGGACTTTTCAGAACAAGGTTCTTGTTATGGTTGACAAGAAAATATTTACAGCTATGGTTTGCGATCAGACAAATATTACATATTATTATAAATATAGGTTTATATCATTCAAATTAATTCTAATTCTTTACTAAGCTTATTGTTTCAGGTTAGGGGAACATGTCCTTGAAGATGCAAGCTTAAGATATAATTTTATCAGAGAATTTTGTGTCAGGTCAATATTAATATTACAATTATTATTATTATATTGAAAACTTTTAAAATTATTATAAACCAACAACATAAATAATTCAACAGTGTGGTTAGGCAGCTTGTCTTGACGGCAAAGATGTGTTAGGTACTTCAACCTTCCATAGTTTGTCCCCAACACAAAGATTCAGTCTTTGGAAGAGAAAATAAAAAAGCACTACTTCTCAATAATTTCTGCTTTTCCCTGTTTTCTCAATTCATCCAGACCTCTAATAGCAGGGTAGTCTAACCGAGCAAAAAGCAGGCCAGGGTTACCACAGCGACCCAGACACAGCAGGAGAGGAGTGGAGGAGGAGAGAAAAGACAAGAGAGAATAAAGGCTAGATTTGATGCAAAGAGTTCATTTGTTTGGGGAGGTTTTAACAAGTTCTAAATATTTCGGACTAATCCATAAACAATAATAAAAAACCATGTTTCAATGTTTGAACTTGAAAAATGACATCACTTTTGTCATTATTCAATATTCTGCAGTTCTCTATCAGCTCTGTCCCTTCAAATTCTGTACTGCATGAAGGCGCTCTCTGGAAGTGAAAGAGAAGTTTAATTTCAATAGGTAACAGATTACTGGAGATTTTCGGTATTATAACTACCAGGCAGGGGGGGAGAACAGACAGGCAGTGAGACTAATCGGCGATTCCACATTACTTGCTCCTAGATAAACCCTATTCAGCACACCAGCCACGGCTGAGGTCCATTAATATTGTTGCATAACAAGCACTGTCCTTGCCTTTCTTAGACAGCCATAGCAGTGACTAAAGACATCTTGCAAAACACCAGACCTTATCATCAGTGTTGGGACTAACGCGTTACGTAACAAAACTACTTTTTTCGGTAACTAATAACGTAACATTCAGTAACACCATTGTTGTTACTGTGGTGTAAAGAGGCTTGTTACTCGTTACTATCTGTGGTCCAAATGGATGTTTTCTCCTGGCCACGGAGAGAGGACTATGTGGCAGCGGAGCCTGTCTGCTGCCTGTCAGTGTGTGTGTGATAACTCTCACAGTCATGAGTGAAAGACGGCCGTGCACACTAACTCAACCCATGCGTTAAAAGGGAGCGATGATAGGTTGACATAGGTTAACATTTCAGGCTAAGCCAATCAGAAAGAGGCCCGGGAGGGTCTTCTAGCCTTATCGGGAAATAAATAGTCTCTCACACACATGTGACACGGTACAGCAGCACATACCCACAAGCAAGACAACGGCAAGTTGAGGTTAAAATAAAGACGCCTGTCAAAATGTCTAAACATCTATTTTGTTTTATTGTACGCTTCTATGCTCTGAAGAACTCTATTCAAGATTACAGCAAAGTATAAATGATTTCCAGACTCTAATTGCAGCACTGCTCCCTGCAGCTTCGCTCCCTCTCACTCTCACATCCACACAGCTCTAACCACGCCTCCCCACACTTGGAACATTAACCCTATAACTGCTATATAAAACTTTATTACCATTACACTACCACTACATTTCATTATGATAGTTGCTACAGAACACAACACTAAACATTTTAATCAATCAATCAATCAAATTTTATTAATATAACCTTCATTTGCAAATCAGATTTGTCATATAGGGCTTTACAGGGTTAGTAACATCCTCTGTCCTCAGACCCTCAGCTAGGGTAAGGAAAAACTACCGGGGGAAAAAACCCTTTTAACAGGGAAAAAAATGGCAGACACCTTAGGGAGAACCACAGGAGGATGGATGTTACCAGAGCATAAAAATAAAATAAAATAAAACAAGTACAAAGACACAACACAGTCAAAAATATTTTACTGTGTTTTTAAAGTAAAGAGTTACTTTGATAATTTAGTAACTAGTAAAAAGTTACTTTTTTAAAGTAACTTGCCCAACACTGCTTATCATTGTATTGTCATCATGTTTCTGTAATCTCCTTAGATATTTTTTTAAAAATCGGGCTTTTAAACAACAAGCTTAATAAATTTCAAAATTCCTACACCATTATTATAGATAAGGCTGCAAAAAAATAAAGATGCATCTGTCTCTCAGTCAGTGTTTGACACAATGTTTTTACCTGCTATCAGGCTTGATATGTCTCCTTTTGGTTCTTTGGAAAGGGAGACATCTGTAGAAGAAAATGAATGAATGATTATGAATGAGACATTCTGATTACCTTAGCACAAAGGGTAAACAAGAGAGTCAAAACTTGTGCATTTGCATTTGTCTAGTTTACAGCAACACAAATCAGGATGAGAGATACAAAAATACAAGTGAAACTCAACATTATTTCCACTCAACTTAATTTTAATACATAGTGTGCACCTGTGCATTTCACCATGAATAAAAAACATCATTTTAAAATAAGGCAACAGACTAGACTTTAAGGGAAGACTTGAGAGATTTATGTTGATGAGTGCATTTGCAGCACTGGTATCATATATAGCATCTATTACATTTGTATATTGTTAAAAAAGCCATGCTTCAAAGTCCTCAAAAGAAACTGACAAAAAAGATCCAAAACTACTTATGTTCTGTAATACTAACATCAATTTTTTAGAATATATCTTTGCCATGTAGGATTATGCATGAAATTTGAGAACACTAACACAATAACAGTAGAGAATGTCTAAAACCATAAAAAAGGTTATTTGTGAATTATTCATTGTGCTTTTTTTTCTATGGTTGTAGGGCTGCCTCTAATGATTTCAATGCCAAATCAGTATGTTTCTCCAAAAATAATAATTGTTGTTAAACAAAAATAGATGTCTTTCAGATAGGATTGATTTAACAACAAATGAGAAAAACTAGCAGTTGCGTTCATAATCACGGTAAATAATTCTTACTCACTAACATGTCAATTGAGAATAGAGGTGAGCCCTGTATGGAGACAGTGATCTCACATGAGTTTATTTAGCAAATAAAACTTCAAAAAGATAAATGGGTTGAAGGGAATGGAAAGCAATGACAGACCAAACAGTAAAATACTCCACATACTTCTAATGCCAAGGATGTTGACGTAAGCCAAAGTCTAAAAAAAATAATACCAGACTTGAGTGTCAGTATCCCGCATCTTATCACAATCCAAACAACACAACTGTTAACCGGGCCAGAAATTATACATGCATGGTAAAAAAAAGGAGGTTGATTTATACACACACTGGTCCTCCTAAATTATTCACTACTGTAGTCTTTCATTATGGAATGTTGCCATTA